>JADLZK010008523.1:0-64195 GCA_015847255.1 Hyparrhenia diplandra | reverse complement strand
TAATAAACTTATTACTATCACTTTTATATTCATACAAGGAGCTGCAGCTCAAAAATATTTCTCCTATTCAATTTCCCCACCTCACTCCAGAATCAATTCTCACCCGTGGAATCACGGACAGGGGAAAGTCAAAAGCCTCTTTGCTCCGGGGCATAAAAAATACAGTAACTAGCTAATTGGTTGATGAACACATTGATTTGTCAAAGTTACGTATTAAAATTTCCATTTCTAGCTGCCATGCAACATTTTGTAAATATTCTTTCACCTCTTAAGCTGAAATAAATATCCCTAGTCATGGTATAATTTGACATGAATTATAGTGTCCATAAACTAATTGGACTGTTTCACGTCCCGGCAAAGTGACTACACTTTCAGTTTCTCCTTGTTTTTTTTACTGAAGGAGGCGTAATATTTGTTTTTTCTTAATCTTCGACAGACATTGATGAGTGCGCTCAGCCAGGCCTGTATCCCTGCCACGGCAAATGCAAGAACACGCCAGGAGATTATGAATGTAGCTGTCCACCCAGAACGAGAGGAAATGCAAAACAAGCCCCGTGCAGTGACTTGTTTCCTCTACCTGCCAAGATATCCATAGGTAAATATAGCATACATATTATATATGTGACACAATAACTTTAATTTAGTTTAACTAGAGGAAAGGGAAAATTAATTATTGAAAAAATCTATTTTCAATTCGTTGGGAACGAAACAGGACCTCAACGTCCTAAGCTAAAAAAATGGTGTTGTGAATTGTGATGATTCAGATCTAGATTTTTAAGTTTGATCAAATTTGTAAACAAAATACAAATGTTCAAACTCATTAGATTCATCCATTAGGAAATATATTTCCATACTATATAGATATCCAACTTATAAATTTTGGTGCTATTTTGTATAAATTTAGTCAAAATTGCGATAGGTTGACTGACTATGACCTAGATCTGAATCAATCTCGGACAAGGGGAGTACTATTCTGTCCACATCAAAAGAGTCATTTTTTGAATCTTGAGCTAAGCTGAATTAAGAATACAGAGAGCCGACTTGGTATATAATGTACGACTACTTGAACTGGACGTGGGCTCCACCCCCTAACATTGATTCCTAGATTTTACCATAGTCATGTCGAATCCTTGATTGCTGTAGAGGCCGATATATGTTTCAAGTATTATCTATCTATTAATAGAAGACGTTAATCTACCTGTTCCCGACAGTTTTGTTGATCTTAGTCAATCCGTTATCAAACAATTTGTATTCATATTTGGATTAATCTATATTCAAATTATGGTTCAGTTTATTTACAATTCTTTGACTATTTTGTGAATTATTGATAAATTATGGAAGAATAATTCTTCTTGTACTTTACATAGGTGTGGTAGGTGGCCTTTTTATCATAGCACTACTGGTATTCATTATCCTAATTCGCAATGAGAAAAAGAAGATGACCGAACTTTTCAAGAAAAATGGTGGCCCTACATTAGAGAAGGCAAAAACTATAAAGATTTACAGAAAGGAGGAGCTAAACCCAATCTTGAAACGGTAATTTTATTGGAAGAGGTGCATTTGGTGAAGTTTACAAGGGTTTTCTTGACAACCAGTTAGTTGCAAATAAAGAAGCCAATTGAAGTAAATAAGCCAACTGATGGCAATGATAATGTGCAAAATGATCAATTTGCCAATGAAGTCATTATCCAATCACAAGTGATCCACAAGAACATTGTGAGGCTAATAGGATGTTGCCTAGAAGTTGATAAGCCAATGCTTGTGTATGAGTTTCTCCCCAAAGGTAGCCTGGATGATATTCTCCATGGAAGCAACCGTACTTCAATTACTTTGGAATGCCGTTTAAATATTGCTGCAGAATCAGCCGAAGGTCTAGCTTATCTACATTCAAAAACGACAAACATAATTTTACATGGCGATGTGAAACCGGCTAACATACTTTTTTGGATGATAGCTTCACACCAAAAATATCAGACTTTGGTATATCAAGGTTGATTGTGATAGATAAAGAGCACACAGATTTTGTCATTGGCGGCGGGGACGTATATGGATCCAAAGATATCTACGAGGCGGGCTACTAACTGATAAAAAGTGATGTCTACAGTTTTGGAGTTGTGCTCTTGGAGCTCATAAGCAGGAAGAAGGCCACTTATGTTGACAATAACAGTTTGGTAAGGAACTTTCTAGATGCTCACAAAAGTCAAAAGGAAGCAACTGAGATATTTGATAAGGAAATTGCAAAACCAGAAGGTTTGAAACTTCTTAATAGTCTTTATGAGATTGCAGTGAATTGTCTTAATCTTGATGTGGATAAAAGGCCAAACATGACTGACGTAGCAGAGAATCTTTTGATGTTGAAGAGATCTTGGAGCAATACATTGACAACTCATGTTACATTTGATTGATATATGTTATAGCGTGTGATTGTGTTGGTGGAATATGGTAACAAGTAATTGAGTACGTCAGTTGATTAATATATATTATGATGTAATGTTGTGTTTGTGGAATAAGGTAAGGAACTATTAGTGTGATTTTGTGTGCATGGCGTAAACAAATTAGCTAAGCTCTAGAGATCTCACCCTTGGTTGAGAATAAACATGAATGTGTATGTGTTGTAAGTTGTACCTCACTATATGAATTTATAGTACAATTGTATTCATCATCTTCAAGTCATCAGCACTCTGTAGCTTTACAGATAATTTATGCTAAAAAGGAAATATTGTTTGACTGCTGATAATATTAGGTTCTCAGTATTTCGAATGACAAACCCAAGATAATTTTGACCCAAGCATGAACAAATTACCATGGTCCACGTTATTAGTTCGATTTAATATTTGGCGGCAAATCAACCTTCAAAATAAGATGCTTACTGGTCATTGTTCAATGTTGATTTATGAACCATATCCACACATCTGATAAAATAACTAATCTTCCTATAGAACAGTTTATTAGATATGACCATACTAGGTTACAGTCGAAAAATAAAAGCCTATATATTTATTCAGTATGACAGGAAGAATAAGCAGACATAAAGAGTGCATTTGTGCCTACATGTTCTCAGTTATTTTATTTGCAGTCATTTCAGTTCTACTTGCATACTTTTGCATGTAGTGCAAATTCTTGAATCACTGTGACGTTAGGCGATGCATATCACCATTACATATGACATGCAACACGTAAATTATTTGTAATTTTTTATTTTAAGGTGGCTCGGTTATTTTAAGTTTGGCAATAAACGCTGATAAGCTGATAACACGGATCTGAGGGATTCTCTCTAGTCAGGCTTAATGATTTCTCTCTACTATCGATCGCTGCATCTGCATCGTCCGCAACAGTCCTTGCAAGCCGCACTGGCTGCTAATTAACGACAACCAAGTCAGTCTTGCAGGCGGCCGGGAGCTTTCATTTCCATGGACGATCGAGTCAGTCTTTCTACTCCACCGTCGTCTTTCTCGTGCGCACCCGTGCGAGCAAGTTCAACCCTACTATCTCTCTTTTGCAACTTTAATTAGATGACCCTTGACCAGGAATGCCCCCTTCTTGTGTTTTTTGCCTCTCAAATTAATTGTTGATGAATTCACATCCATTGATATTTGCAAACTAGTAAAGAAACCAAAACTCTTGGGCTCTCCCAAAACAGAAAATTTTTGGGTTCCAAACCTGCAACTGCACATTTAACTACAAAATCTTGAACAGAAGGCACACTTTAACTGAATGATCAGAACATGTACATGCATGGCCAAGTCAATGTGAACATGAAAGCAGAATTGATATCTTGTCAAAAAAAAAAAAAAAAAAAAACTGAATAGATATCACATAAATTTCAGAACTGACTACTACAACAAGAGTGGTGAGGAAAAGCATCTGACATGTGTACTGAAACAAGGTGCCATTAGCTAGTGTGGAGTGTGGAGTGTGGACTTCATGTCACTACTACACATTTCTTTTTCCGTAGCGGACTTTTTTTTTTTTTTTCCGTGGCGGTTTTAAAACCGCCATGGAGCTAGGGTCACGGTAAATAGATGTATTAACGGTGGCGGTTTCACGGCACCCAAAAACCGCCACCATAAATACAGAAAGAAAATATATAAAAAAAAAATCGAAACCCTAACCTAATGGGCCCGGATCTGGGCCAGATCTGGGCCGATGGGCCCATTAGGGTTAGGGCTTCGAGCCGCCGCCGGGGAGGGCGCCCGATCTGGATCCACGATGGGAGGAAGACGCGGCCCGGGAGGAGGAGCGCGCCGCCGGGAGGGACGCCCGCCCGCGACCTCGCCGCTGGAGGAGGACGCCCAGCGCCGCCCGTCGGGAGGAGGAGCGCCGGATCCGTCCGCGCCGCAGGAGGGCCGCCTCCAGCTTCGCCGATCCGCCGCTGGGGCGCCCGCCGCGCCCACCGGTCGGCTGGGCTGGCTACCGTGCCCGGGCCGCGGCGCCGCCCGCCCGGTTCCCTGGTCGCCTTGGCCGGGCCCCGCGCCGCGCCGCTGGTCACTTCTTGGCCAAGGCCGGGAGGAGGACGCGCCGCCCGCCCGGTCGGTTGCCCGCCGCGGATGCCCCACGCGCCGCCGCTGATCCCCCAGCGTCAGCCGCCGCTGGGTCGGCGGGCCGCGTGGCCGGAGGAGGACGCCGCCGGATCCCCACGCTGCGCCCCGCCCGATCCCCGCGCGCCGCCGCTGATCCCCCCTCGCCTCCTCCGCTACCCCGTAGCGAAGGTTAGAAAGGGCGGGAGCATTCCCCCGCTTGGCGCCGTCCGTGGGGATCGACACAAAAGCCATGCCGGCAAACACCCGGCAACGCGAGGGGCACGGCACCCCGTCAATCGGGGCCCATCCACCGCCCCCGCTCGGGCCCAACCCCGCCGGCCGGTCCACCCCCGCCGGGACGCAGCCCCCCCGGGACCCAGCCCTCCTCGGGCCCGGGGGGCGCCCCACCCACCACCGCCCGGGGCAAGGGGGCTAATCCACCCTCGGCCGTAGGGGCCGGCGCGGCCCCCCCCCCCCGTCAAACGTATCCGAAGCTACCGGGGCCCCGAGGACCCGGCCGGCCGTCATGGAGGTTGTGCGGGTCGGGGCTCGGTGGTACGGCAACCACTCGCCCGGCCGCCCCCGGGCCCGGAACGTCCTCGGGGGCTTTCGGCGGGTTCGGCGAAGGGCTCACCGGGGACGGCGAGGGCGAGGAGGCGGCGGGGACAGCGGCCACTGGAGGCGTTACAGCGCAGAATCGTTGAGAAACAGGCAGGCAGGCGAAACCCTCGATCGGAGGCGGCGCCTACGTACCATCGATGACCAGGCCGAGGCAGCCGGAGACGGCGATTGGGCGAGCAGCGGTGGGCCAGCGCGCATGAGATACACGGTCGCCGCGGGGGCCCCGTCCGGACCCGAGCAAGCACAACGGGCGCCGCCCGCCCGACCCCTCCCACCTCCACCGCCCATATTCACCCGAGCAGCATGCCGCTGCCTACAACCTCCCCGCGAAGAACTCCGGGGCACGCCAACCGCCTCTGACCGCACACGCCAAAACCCCGCCACCGGGCGGCCATCCATCGCCGCGACGAACCAAAACCCGCGGACCTCGCACTACGACCCCCGCCGCCTCTCTCCTTCGCCCTCCAGGCGGCGGGTGGCCCACCTCCTACAGCCACCACCACCTACCAAGGTACACAGGGCGAGCATGACCAGCGTCAGTTCATCATGTCCTATGAGGCGGCCGTGGCAGCAGTAGGAGGGGATGAGTCCACCATGGCTAAATCTTTCGTCATAGTGGCAAGGGACATCGCGCAGTCATGGTACTCCACCCTACCCCCCGCCACCATCAGCAGCTGGTCAGAACTTCGAACCGCCCTACAGACAAACTTCAAGGGGGTAGACTCGGCCACAGCTAACTCCACGGAGCTCCTCAGTGTCATCCAACGGCCAACGGAGCCCCTGAAAGATTGGTGGCGGAGGTTTCTCCATACCAAGGCAAGGGACCGAGGGGTGACCGACCAAAGCGTCATCATGGCGGTCCTGGCTTGCATAAGGCCGGGCCCTTGCCACTCCAAAATCGAAAGAAGACAGCCAAAAACCCTCGCGGAGCTCCACGAGATAATGGAAAAATACTGCAGAGCCGACACCAGCCACAAAGCTAAGCTCGAGGCCTTCCGACAACCACCCTCGCAGCCCATGACCCCGCAGCAAAGACCGCCAAGGGCGGAACACTTTAACCACCAAGACCGTGCCAGGGTCGCGGCAATAGACACAGCACCACCACCTGAGCAAAGAGCAAACCACCCACAAAAGCAAACCTACCAAGCAAGGGACCAGCGGGCCTATAACCCGCGCGACGAGCGGGGTCCGTCCCAGCAAAAGCAGCCCTACTGCCACTATTGCGGGGCAGACAAGGGTCACTATACAAAACAATGTCCCTACTTCGCAAAGGGGAAAGAATACATGGACAGCCAGCTAGCCTCCCAGCAGACCCAGCGCCAAATCAACCACAGCAGGAGACTAGCTCAACCCCCGCGACACAATCACTACTCCTACACCCCTCCAAGCTACGCGACCCCTTCCATACCCGGCTTCAGCTACCCGGCTTTCAACCAGCCACCGTACCATCACTCACACAACCAACCCCAAGATGCGGCCCAGGCCTACACAGGTCACCCATCCCCTCCCTCAAACCCCGGGCCACTACCACCTCGGCCCCGTACTACCACCACCCCCGCCACTTCCAACTTTGCCGCCACCACCCCCACCACCTCCAAGAAAGCAAGAAACGACCACCACGCTAAACAATCCTACCTCCGCCTATGGCGAGATCTTGGCTATCTCGGGGGGGATCCAACGAAGACCATGGCAACAAGAGGCAGAGAAAGGAGTACTACCGCAGGGTACACCATGTGGCCACGGAGGGGCCTCACCGAAACAATCAGTGGTCCCATGTCTCAATTACATTCAACGCAGCAGACATGAGGCTCAAGGATTACCCCCACACTGACGCGATGGTAATCAAGACAAACGTCGCAGGATGGATCGTAAACAAAATCCTGGTCGACACGGGAAGCTCCGCAGACATCTTGTTCACCTCCACCTTCGACCGCATGAGACTTGATCGTAACCTCCTGGAGCCCGCAGGAAACCCTCTCTTCGGTTTCGGAGGTCAGCAAGTCATAGCAGTGGGGAAGATTACCCTGCCAGTCACCTTCGGCGACCAGCCTCACCCCCGAACCAAGAATATAACCTTCGACGTAGTCGACATGCACTACAATTACAATGCAATCTTCGGCAGGGGCATCATCAATGCATTCGGAGCAGCGATCCACCCAGGCTATCTCTGCATGAAAATGTCGTCGATTACCGGAGTCATAGCAGTTTTTGGAGATCAAGACCTCACAAGGAGCGCGGAGGGGGCAGTCGCCCCAGGGCAGCGAAACGTACACGCCCTCGAAAAGGACAGGGAGGACAAAGAGAAGGAGGAAAAGAAGAAAGAAAACGAGGACCGCGAGGAGGGGCAATACAGACCTCCGCGCACCCAACCGGTGGAGGGGACCAAGCAGATCAGGCTTTTCCCGAATGACGAAACCAGAGTAGTGACTATCTCCGCAATGTTGGACCCCGCCTTCGAGGCCAACCTCACCCAATTCCTCCGCGACCACTGCGATGTCTTCGCGTGGTCGGCCGAGGACCTCCAGGGCGTCGACCGGGAGATAATTGAACACAGGCTTAACATCAGGGAAGGAGCAACCCCGTGCAAGCAAAAGCTTCGACAAATGTCCGAGGAGAGAAAGCAAGCAGCGCAAGTCGAGGTCAATCGCCTCCTAGATGCAAAAGTGATAAGGCCTGTGAAATACCCATCCTGGCTGTCTAACGTGGTTTTGGTCAAGAAAGCAAGCCTCTCCAAAGACAAGGCAGAACCACCAAGGTGGAGGATGTGCGTAGACTTCACAAGCCTCAACAAGGCCTGCCCAAAGGACGACTTCCCTTTACCACGAATCGGCACCCTTGTGGACGCAGCAGCGGGGTGCGAAATGCTATCCCTTCTCGATTGTTTCTCGGGGTACCACCAGATATGGATGAGCAAGGAAGACGAGGAAAAAACTAGCTTTATAACACCCTTCGGCACCTATTGCTTCAGAAGAATGGCAGAGGGCCTCCGAAACGTGGGGTCAACCTTCGCAAGAATGACTACGGAGGTCCTCGCAGATGACAAAGCTATCTCCGCCTACGTCGATGACATCGTTGTGCAGAGCAAGCTCAAACTGGACCACATAGCGGACCTCGAAAGAGCGTTCCTGAAACTCCACGGGGCCAGGCTTAAGTTAAACCCCGCGAAGTGTGTCTTCGGAGTCAGCAAGGGTAAGCTGTTGGGGTGCCTAGTTTCTGCAAGGGGCATCGAAGCAAACCCAACCAAGATTCAAGCTATCACTCAGATGGAACCCCCGACAAACAGAAAGTTGGCACAACGCCTCGCGGGCCGCATGGCCTCCCTGAGCAGATTTATCTCAAGGTCCGCCGAGTGGGGCCTACCTTTTTTCCAGATCTTAAGGGCGTCGGAGCCTTTCACCGGGGACCAAGCATAGAAGGGCCTTCGACGATCTCAAGCACGACTTCCTTAACTTGACAACCCTCGCAACACCAGAGCCGGGCGAGGGCCTCCTCCTGTACGTGGCAGCCTCCCCACACGCAGTAAGCGCAGTCCTCACTAAGGAAGTCCCCGAGCAACACCAAGTGCGTCAGCTCCCCATCTACTATGTATCAGAAACACTTGAGGGCCCCAAAAGCAACTACACCGAGCTTGAAAAGGTAGCATACGCTGTGGTCATGGCCGCAAGAAAACTTAAGCATTACTTCCAAGCACACGAGATCACATTACCGTGTTGCTTCCCATTGGAAAACATCTTCAGAAACCCCGAGTCAGTGGGGAGGATAGCCCGCTGGGCGACAGAGCTGGGTGACCACGCGATCAAGTTTGTGGGCAGAACAGCGATCAAGTCTCAAGCTCTGGCAGATTTCGTAGCGGACTGGACCCCCGGCGTGTACAACCAAGCTGCGAAGTTAGACCCAATATGGACAGCATACACTGATGGCGCATGGGGCTCCGCGGGTGCGGGGATCGCAGCTATTCTCATATCACCATCCGGCGTAATAAAACTCCGTTACACTGCGAGGTTGGATTTCCCATGCACCAACAACATAGCGGAGTATGAGGCAGTCCTGCTGGCCCTAAACAAGCTTCGGACCCTATCAGTGCGAAGAGCCATCATCAGAACAGACTCCGAGGTTGTCTCAGGCCATGTCAAGAAAAGTTGTTGAGCTCGAAACCCAGAATTGCAAAAGTACCTTCTCAGGGTCAGAAAAACGGAGGCCTTCTTCCTAGGCATCACGACAAAAACCATAGCGGGAAGGGACAACGGCGAGGCCGACGAGCTAGCGAAGGCAGCGGCGACGCAAAACCCGCTACCCCCCGACGTGTTCTACGAGGTCCTAACAAAGCCTGCCGTCGAAGGATCTCCGCCCACGGCCAAGTTCGTGAACGCCATAGCAAGCGAAGACTAGAGGGCCCCGATAATAGCGTACATCAAAGGGCACTTCGAACCCGAGTCAAAGGAGGAGGAAAAGAGGATAGCACAGAAAGTAAGGGGTTACAGAATGATCGGCAACCAGCTTTACAAGGCATCGATCCACAAATACACGGCTCAAATGTATCTCAGCCACGGAAGGAAGAGCAATCCTCGCGGAGGTCCACGAGGGCATATGTGGTTCCCACAACGGACCTCGCGCCCTTGTCGGAAAAGTGTTTAGACAAGGTTTCTATTGGCCAACCGCTCTCTCGGACGCGGAGAACCTCGTCAAGCATTGCGAGGGGTGCCAGCTAACAGCCCACCACTCAAACCTCCCAGGGGCAACAACCACTCCGATCTGCCCGACTTGGCCTCTCCAAAGATGGGGCATCGACCTCGTCGGGCCTATGCCAGCAGCGCCAGGAAACCTCCGCTTCGCAGTCGTTGCCATCGAATACTTCACAAAATGGATCGAGGCTCGCCCCCTCGCCACGATAACCTCCCGCTCAGTGCAGAAGTTCTTCTAGCAACAAATCATATGTCGATTCGGGGTCCCACGAGAAATCACAGTGGACAACGGCACTCAGTTTGACTGCGAGGCCTTCAAGCAGTTCTGCTTCCAGATCGGAACTAAAATACACTTCACCTCTGTTAGGCACCCTCAATCTAATGGCCTTGTCGAAAGGGCGAATGGCACAATCCTCCAAGGCATCAGCTCAAAAATCCAAGGCAGACCAAGAGGAACTTGGGCGGAGCACCTCACACCGGTGGTATGGTCACATAACACCTCCGAATGCAGGGCAACAAAATTCACCCCGTTCAAGTTACTGTTCGGAGAGGAGACCGTACTCCCAGAGGAACTTACTCACGGTTCCCCGAGGACGACCCTCGCACCACCAGAGGAGAACTCCCCGCTCGCCGGTGACCTTGTCGAAGAAGTGCGCAATCAGGCCGTCCTTAACCTCCACTCGTATCAGCAGGAAACCTGCAAATGGCGTGACAAAAAGGTCAAACCTCGCAACCTCGCGGTCGGAGACTTCGCGCTCATCAGGAAGCAAAACGCTCAGATGGCAGGAAAATTCGTAGCCAAATGGTCAGGACCCTTCCTCGTCACAAAGTCGACAAGACCCGGCTCCTTCCACCTCCAAGACCTCGACGGAAACGACCTACCATGCACATGGAACATAGACGACCTCCGCAAATACTACCCTTAGCGGCGCCACATCCCGGCGCTCGAAGGTAAAGATTTTTTTTCGTTCATTTCTTTTTCCTTTCTTCTTCACTTTACAAGTTTTGTAAAACTCTATCATGTAACCGGGGCTGCACTCTTTTTCCTCGCGGAGGGGCACGAGGTTTTTTAACGAGGTAGCACCCCATCTTATTAATATATGCAGATCTTTTCCCCGAAAACTTGTGTTCGCCTTTTCTCAAAGCACGACGCCGAAAGGGGCGTGGCGGCGACCCCCCGCCCTCATCGGCAGACTTCGACGAAAATGATTGGCCTCGCCGGGGCGCGATAGTCACCCTTGCCCCAGGCGGAGCCAAACATGCCAGGGGCTCGCAAAAATTCAACCCCGACACGGACCCCGAGTATGGGCCGCGCGGAGATGCCAAAAGACGCGCACCCTGGCAAAACGCGCCAGGGGCTCGCAAAAATACAACCCCGACACGGACCCCGAGTATGGACCACGCGGAGGTGCAAAAAGATGCGCACCCTGGCAAAACGCGCCAGGGGCTCGCAAAAATTCAACCCCGACACGGACCCCGAGTATGGGCCACGCGGAGGTGCCAAAAGACGCGCACCCTGGCAAAACGCGCCAGGGGCTCGCAAAAATTCAACCCCGACACGGACCCCGAGTATGGGCCGCGGAGGAGGTGCCAAAAAGACGCACCCTGGCAAAACGCCGCCCGGGCTCGCAAAAAATTCAACCCCGACACGGACCCGGTATGGGCCGCGGGAGGTGCCAAAAACGCGCGCACCACGGCAAATCACGCCGGGGGCTCGCAAAAATTCAACCCCGACGTGGACCCCGAAATGGGCCGCGCGGAGGTGCCAAAAGACGCGCACCCTGGCAAATCGCGCGGGGGCTGTGAAAATTCAACCCCGACACGGACCCCGAGTATGGGCCGCGCGGAGGTGCCAAAAGATGCGCACCCCGGCAAATCGCGCTAGGGGCTCGCGAAAATACAACCCCGACGCGGACCCCGAGTATGGGCCGCGCGGAGGTGCAAAAAAGACGCGCACCTTGGTAAAACGCGCCAGGGCCTCGCAAAACAGGACCCATCCACCGGAACCTGTGCCGAGGGCTCACCAAAAACACGCAAAAATGGGACCCTGACAACCACGGTCCCAAGGACATCGGCAACCAAGTCGCAAGATCCATCGTACAACGCTGTAACTGCCCTACCCTACATTGGGCAATCTAGTAAACACCTCTGCTAGCGGCGAGGGTTACCCTGCTTGAGCGCAAGATCCGCAAGCAACAACGCTGTAACCCCCTGCCCTACACCTCTCTACTAGATTGCCCAAGGTTACCCTGGGTTTCTAGCGTGTGCGGGGTTGTTTGCTAGATGGATCTTCCCGAGGTCTCCTATTCCTACTTGTGAGGGATCTTCCCGAGGTCTCCTTGGAATCAGGCGGAGGAATCCGGAGGGCCGCAGCCGAAGAGACGCCGGCCCAATCCGAACTCTCTGAGCCCGCCTCCACCTCGGCCGAACCACCTCGCCGGCTCACGCCGCCGGGCGCAACGTCGTCACTCCATTTGTGGCAGAGCCCGTAGCGGAGGGAGCTGCAGAGGATTGTCCATTTTTTTTTTGACCATCTTGAAAATTGTTTTTTTTTTTTTTTAGGGAACCATCTCGGAATTGTAGGATGACTGACACGAAAGGCCCTTAGTTGGGCCACCGGCCCATGTTAAGATGAATTTAAATGTATGACATGATCGTTTTTTTTTACCGATATGACATGATCGTTTGTAATGTCTATGGAGGACTTTGGTGATGGTCATTAATTGCAAATTTTGACTATTAACTCTCGGTGGATAAAGGAGAGTAAAAGGGGCATAAACATGGTTACGAGTGTTTTCGTGGTTCCAAGTGCTTTGGAGACTAATGCTTGAAATATTCACGAAAAGACACTAAGGGGGGCATATATATGCAAAGACAAGATATAGATGGCATCCAAATGTGCATTGCTCATAATAGCTTGCCTTTCAAGACAAAAATCAAGGGGAAAGGTATTAATCTGGACACCAATTGCCCAGTCTGTAATAGATATGATGAAGATGGTGCACATTGTTTTCTGAAATGCAAAGAGATTCGTAAATGTTGGAGGGCACTGGGACTTGAATCCATTAGGAGCCAACTGCTCTCGTCAGACTCAGGAGTGGAGTTTGTCAAAAACATTCAGCAGCTGCGTCCTGACATTTGCACCTTGATCACAATGCTGTTATGGAGGTGGTGGGCGGTAAGAAATAAGGTGAATGCCAGGGAACTTATGCCAACCGATCAGGAGACTGTAAAGTTGGTGATTCAGACGACGAAGGAGATTCTGAACTCTACCAATGTCGAGCTCGTTCAGGTTTCCTCTCCGAGTCAGTGTTGGTCTCCACCACCGGCTGATCGGCTCAAAATCAATGTAGATGGCGCCTTCCTGGCGGAAACACAAAATGGAGCATGGGGCTTTGTTGTACGCGACCATGAAGGGGTTGGCATTCTGGCGGGAGCAGGCAATCTTGGCCCAACGCATGATGCTTTGATGGCTGAGACACTCGCGCTCAAGCAGGCTGTAGAAGCGGCAGCATATTTTGGTGTGTCCAAGACACTGATTGAGACTGATTCGCTGCAATTACAGGAGGCAGTAACGTCGACGTCCTTTGATTTGGCAATTGGTGCTAATCTCTTCATGGAGTTACGGGAGTCTTTCGAGGATAACTTTAGTAGCTACAGTGTTGATAAAATTTCTAGATTATGTAATTCGTGTGCTCACGACCTTGCCCAAGTTGCCTTGAGTTGGGACCCGGGTCAGTACCAAGTGTGGGCTGATCCCCTCCCAGAGTTTGTAACGAACCTGATGGCTCGCGATTTAGCTAAGCATCCCTATGTTAATGCAAAGCTGTGAAGCGGTTTGCAGGATCAAAAAAAATCACTACAAACTCTCAAATGTTGTTTTTTACCTGACCATGTTGAAGAGCTTGTCGAGATGCATGAAATGGAGTTTTGGATCGTCATCAAATTTGGAGGTCCGGAAAAAAAAATATGAGAAAACAGGGTTAGGCGACACTAACCAAAGCCCAGTTGCCGTCAAGTTTGGTCCAATGCATCCTTACTCATCCTAAAGCCCAATAGAAGTTTTTATGTTTTTGAGGTAAAAAGCCCAATAGAAGTTGGGCATGCAATATAGGCCACAAAGGGCAGGTTGTCCGATCAGTTCGTGTGGCAAGTGACTGCTTGAATGCAGTAAGAAGCATCCTCGGTCAGGGTCTGGGGATATATGGTCCGGTTGTTCAGGAGATTAAGCTTAGCATGGGCAATTTTACAACACTGGAATTCGTCCATGAGGGTAGGAATGCAAACTTTGATGCCCACTGTTTAGCTAGAAGTTCTGTCAACTGTTTAGTTGGTCGATATGTATGGTTTGGTGAGTCTCCTGATGGAGTTTGTAACTCTTATGATGTAACTTAAAAATGTAGATTCGACCGATCTAGAAGCCCAAACCACATTAGACCACCTTGATGCTTTTTCCACCCCCATAAGGTTGTCTCCAACAAGAGACACAGACTCAAAATATACATCGGCAACAGTGTTTGGGTTTTAAAATCTGGCCTCCAACAGAAGAGGCAGACATGGTGCTCATTTTGCCAACCAGTCAAACGAGTTGGCAAATAAAGGTCTTCTCTCTCCTCCTCGTAGGCAAATCTCTCGCTGTTGCTCCTGCCGACGCGTGTAGCCGGTAGTCGTCTCCCACCGTGAACGGGTCCTGTGGCTGGCACTGGCACCGTTTGCCGGGGGCGGCTGGGCCGGAGAGCGGGCTAAGGCACCTGGCTAGACAGAGGTAGAGAAGCAGTAGCAGTACCTTGCAACGACGCCATGGCCGGTGAGGGAGTGGAGCCCCGTGACAGCTGGCGGTACCGTGCCGACGAGCCCCTTCCCCTACAAATACGCCCCCAGCGCCAGGCCCGATCTTGCGCGCCTCGTCGTCGTCCGCCCGCGCGTGCCTCGGCCCGGCCCGGGGGGAGGAGGAAGGCAGCGAGCACGACGAGGCAGCCGGAGACCATCACCGCCCCGCGGCGTGCGCTCTGTTGCGCGTGAGCTAGGACAACGAGGACATGCCGGCCGCGTGGTGCTTGGTGCGGTGGGCGAGTAGAGGGCCACACGGCGTCGTCGGTCGTCGGGGAGTGAGAGGCGGGAGCCACGGCCGTCGCCCGCGTCGGGTGGGAGCATGGTAGGGCGCCGCCGCCAAATCGCAAAAACCGGTCTGCGGGAATTGGAGGCCGAGCATGGTGGTGCTGGAGGACGAGCTTGCCGGGAGGAGGCTCTAGGCGCCGAGTCGCCGACGAGGAAGCTCGGGCTCCGGCGGCGGATGCGGCTCGATCTCGCCGGAAGGGGGCTGAATCTCGCCGGATCTCGGCTGGAGCTCGGTGGCCTTGCCCACGGCGGTGCTCGTGAGGCGGGTCCATGGCGACGCGCGGCCGGCACCCGGCACGCGGCGACGCATGTCCGTGGTGGCACGCAGCCCGCGGGAAGCGACCACGGCGAAGAGCGCGAGCACGACCACACAGGGAGCGGCGCTACGCGACGGCCGGGCAGCGCAAGGCCCGTCACGGCGTGGCGGCTCGAGACTCCTGGCTGTACATGGTAGCTTCCTCGCTCGAGACTCCTCGGCGGCGCCGTTTTTTTAAAGGGTATGAGTGGCGCTTTTGCCTGGCGTTGTTCGAGAAGGGCCGATTTTGAGTCTGTGACCTGTCTCCTATGGGCTTTGCAAAGCAGTGTATTGGTCTCATTATTTGCATAAGCTGTTGGAGATAGCCTAAGGAGCGCATAGGAGTCGTGGTGAATCCAAGGGTTTGCCAACCCTCAAGAGGGTAGCCTGGCCCCATTAGTTAGGCCAACTACCAACTGAATCCAAAAATTCAAGTCACCAAAGACAACTATATTGTAGTTTTAGTGCCCAAAGACATCGACAACTTTGTAGTTGACGACTTTTCCATGTGAAATCATTTACGGTCCAAAACAATTGTTTAGATTTCATAATTTAAAATTTATTATTTTATTTTTAAAATAACCTCAGATTAAGAAATGAACTACCAAAGTTGTAGTACTGAAAGATATATGGAACTTTGTAATTGACTACTTTTCATTTGAAATCATCAAGTTCTTTAGATTTTAAAATTCATTTTTTTATTAGGTTTTCAAAGTATCTCGAATGAAGAAACATTTAAACTAAAGCAGTAGTACTCAAAGATATGCAAATTTATAGCTGACAAACTTTTCATTTGAAATCATTTAGGACCTAGAAATCATGTTATGAGTTTCAGATTTTTTTAAATTGTATATTTTCTTTGAATTTTTAAATGACCTCGAATGTAGTAACGACCTCAATTAATGCTGTTGTACTCGGAAAAATCTAAAACTTTTCAGTTCAGACTATTTGTATTTAAATTCATTTAGAGTCTCAAATATACTGTACATTACATTATTTACTGAAGTGCATACAAAAAGAATGTATATACTTAGTCGTCACAAGTGACTTGAGGCAGGGCGGTAGGTAAGGGAGCTAACATGTGAGACTTTGAGGTTATGCACGTATTTTGCATGCGGTCACTAATAAGAAAAGATAGAGGCGGCAGACTGCAGAAGCTGCTGCCAAAAATTTTTGTGGACAAATCGCTTGTGTCGTTTTCTGTTATTGTCCACCTTCAAACGCAGTAACATGGTAATAATGACAAAGAAGTAGAAAAAAAGAAGTTGATTGCGACCGGCCGTCTGCTCTTGTGAACACAGCAATCTCTTGGTCAATCAGATCAAGCTTGACCGGTTGTTTACCAAACATAAAAGTAGTAACATCACATATGTTAATTTGAACATAAGACGTTCACATCTCATCTACTAGGCAATACAAATATTAATTTGAGAATAAAACGCCTCTTAATTTACAGCCACACCATTCTCAAGACCCGTCCAGTTCTCTGCTACTTGGTTCATTCGAAATTATAAGATGTTTTGGCTTTTATAGATATAATGTTTTTATATAGTGCATATGTAAGTGCATAAAAAAGTTGTGATCTATGCTCAAAAAAAAAAAAAAACGTTGTGACCTAGAAATGCCAAAATATATCTACGTTCCACTGAAAAGTGCGTCTTTAAAAGAATGTTAAAAAAATCCAAACTGAATTTCCCGCTAGAAAAACCATGTCAATAGGAGCTGTCAATTTCCTGACTTCCTTCCCGGAAGCTTCTGCCTCGCCCCAGTTGTCAATTGAGTGATGACAAGTACAAACTCCATCCGAGTTGCTGCAGCTGCAGCACACAAACTCCTATTCTCGCCATTCTCAAGCATGAAGCCTGCTTCCTTGATGATCCTAAAACTCCTATTAGTTGGCCTTGGGCTTGCCACTGCACCCCTCAGCGCTGGAGACGACGACCACCACCAGTTCGTCTTCTCCGGCTGTGCCAATGCTAGCCTCACCCTCGACGGCACAGCCTCCATCACACAAGACGGATTGCTCGAGCTCACTAATGGCACCGGCACGAGCATGGGTCATGCCTTCTACCCTGATCCACTGCGCCTTCGTGACTCGCCCAACACCACGGTGCAGTCCTTCTCTGCCTCCTTCGTGTTTGGCATCATCTCCATCTACGACGGCTTGAGCACCGATGGCCTCACCATGTTGGTTGCACCAAGCAAGAATATCTCTGCTGCGCCAGTACAATACATGGGCCTCTTCAATGGCTCCAACAATGGCCAATCCACAAACCACATCTTCGCCATTGAACTTGACACCTTCCAGAACCCCGAGTTTGGGGACATCAACAACAACCACGTTGGTGTCGACATCAACAGCCTAACCTCTGTGCAGTCCTACCCAGCTGGCTTCTTCCATGATCAGGATGGAACCTTTAGAAACTTGACTCTCTATAACCAAGAGGCGATGCAGGTGTGGGTGGAGTATGATCGGGAGAAGACACGGATCGACGTCACCTTGGCTCCTCTAGAAGTGGTCAAGCCTAGGAGACCAACAGTGTCGGCCATCCAAAACCTCTCAGATGTACTCACCGATGTGGCGTACATCGGCTTCTCGTCATCAACAGGCAAGACCCGTGCAAAACACTTCGTGCTTGGCTGGAGCTTTGCTATAAACAGCCCTGCTCCATCCATCAATCTAACCATGCTTCCGAAGCTTCCACGACGTCATGAAAAGGGTCGACAATCTTGGTTGTTAGAGGTAGTTTTGCCCATTGCAACAGCAGCATTCATCCTGTCTCTGGGTGCCATTGCTTTCTTGTTTGTGAGGAGGCATTTCAGGTATGCTGAGGTACGAGAAGACTGGGAGTTAGAGTTTGGCCCACACCGGTTCTCGTACAAGGACCTGTTCCATGCGACTGGTGGATTTGAGAACAAAAACCTTCTTGGGGTTGGGGGATTTGGGAGAGTATACAAAGGGGAGCTTCCGAGATCAAGATTGAAGATAGCCGTGAAGAGGGTGTCTCATGACTCCAAGCAAGGTATGAAGGAGTTCATAGCAGAGATTATCAGCATAGGGCGTCTTCAGAACCGTAATCTTGTCCAGTTACTTGGCTACTGCCGACGCAAGGGCGAGCTCCTCTTGGTGTATGAGTACATGCCCAATGGCAGCTTGGATAAATATCTGCACAACAGCAAAGAGGGCAGTTCTGTGTTGAGTTGGACCCAAAGGTTTAAGATCATCAAGGGAATTGCATCTGGCCTGTTGTATCTCCACGAGGAGTGGGAGAAGGTGGTTGTTCATAGAGACATCAAACCAAGTAATGTGCTCCTTGATGATGAGATGAATGGACGGTTAGGTGATTTTGGGCTTGCAAGGCTGTATGATCATGGCGTCGACCCACAAACTACACATGTGGTTGGCACCATAGGTTACCTTGCTCCTGAGCTAGCACGCAGCGGGAATGCCACACCTCCTACAGATGTTTTCGCCTTTGGTATGTTCGTCCTTGAGGTCACCTGTGGAGAGAGGCCTGTCAATCACCACAAAACACAAGATAGTGAGCTGATGTTGACAGCATGGGTGCTTGACAAGGTGCAAAAAGGATCTTTCTGTGATACCGTGGATGCTAGACTCAAAGGGATGTATGATGTTAGTGAAGCATACTTGGCGCTAAAAATCGGCCTGCTATGCTCACACCCATTCCCCAGTGAAAGGCCTACCATGCGGCAAGTCATGCAATACTTGGATGGGGAGATTGAGCCTCCTGATTTAAGCCTCGAGGTACTAGCCTCTATGCAAAGTGAAGGGTTCGACCCATACATCATTGCATATCCATTGGCAACAAGTAGCACCGGCACAATGTCGTCGCACATCTCTAATGTAGGAAGGTGAACATGGCGTTTTGTCAATCCAAATACATATATTATGGATATTGTTATAGCAAGCCTACATGTACCTTATTAAGGATATTGCTTATAATTTTTCTATAAACAGATTATGTGCTTGTTTCTTGAATTTGCATCAGGACATCTTTTGTTATATGTTGGTGAGAAACTTCCAACATCGCCTTTGTTTTGTAGAACCTCCTATCAAATATTAATGGTGCTCACACCCATTCCTATGGAGTGTTTTGAGCCCCAGTTATTTTGCAAGATTTTGACCAACAACCAATCAAATTATATGCAAGTTTAAAACTTATAGTTTACATCGATAGATTTTATTAAATTTTCAAGTGCATCGAGTAGATACAGTCTTAGAACGCCACTAATGCGCCTGGGAGAAGATAACCTTGGCCACCTGTGCCAAGTAGTACACGAAGCCATCACAACCAAAACCCCATGTATCCGGCTTCTGAACAAGTTTATTTGTATTCGTAGTACCTTTAAAATGATATTGTCTTATGTGAAGTTAAGTGTCAAAATTCATTTTATTTTCTTTTTCAGATCAAAATACATTTATCGTTTTTGAATGAAGGGGGGTATTACTAAGAGCAAATTATTTTCTTGGCCCTATTGATAGTTGCTCTTAGTTTCTTGGTCTCTTTTTCCTAGAATTTGCATATTTGTCATACTTTCAAGTTTTGCTTATTTTCTTGGCCCTTACGTCAGTTTTTGGGCCTTAACGGTGTTAAGTGGTACGCTTGAACTGAATTTTTTTGCCCCGAGGCCTATTGAAAAAAGATCAACAATGTTTTTGTATTGTTTGTTCAAGACCAATAGTTTATAAAAAATAATGCGCAATAATATGCCCAAATGTACACTTGAATTTTTGTGTATTATTTTGATAAAATATTGGTGTTGAATAAACAATACGTAAACGTTGTTAAAATCTCTTTCAATAGGCTTTAGGGGCAAAAAGTCATTTCACATACTACTTAACACCGTTAAGGCCCAAAACTAACGAAAAGACCAAGAAAATAAGCAAAACTTGAAAGTAGGCTAAATAATCAAATTCAGGAAAAAAAAAAAAAAAGTCAAGAAACTAAGAGCAAACTTTTAATAGGGCTAAGAAAATAATTTGCTCTATTATTAACATACAGATTAACTATGCAGTCGTCGCAAAACAAAATTGAGCGGTTAAAGTTCATGACCTAAATGGGATTAAAATTTTCATGTATATGTATATTAAATATTTTCATAATACTAGCCGTCCAATAATTCAAACCGGACGCAAAAAAGATTGGATCGAAGGACAATGTTGTGTCGCGTCACGGGACGTTGAATGTTTTGAGTGTGGACAATAGAAACCAGAGCGGTTGAAATTCATGGCTTCATGCATATTAAATAGGTTGGAAATATAGTAGTCCTGGAATACTACTTAGCTACTTGCTTGATTACCTCCTGTTTAAATACGGAACAAAATAAATATACAAAACGAACAAAATAAATATACAAAACAAATAAAACGACATATAATTTAAAAACGAATAGAGTACTATTTATTTACCGGTGGTTTTCAATTAAAATAATATACACACATAGTTCTAAAGAATACAATTCTAGGTAGCTAATTTTTTTCTTAAAGTTTGAAAATTTATAGAATACTATCAACATTTATATTTCTAGATAATTTTTAATACGTCAAGCAGAAGAGCAATCAGTTATATTTTTAAGAAAAAAAGAGAAAAAATAATTTTATAATAGAGGGAGAGAGTATATATTGCTACCTCTGTTCCAAACTATAAATTAGACTTTTTTGATACATCAATTTTGCTATGCATCTAGACATATTGTTATATCTAGATACATAGCAAAAGTAGATGTACCCAAAAAAAATTAAAGCGATTTATAATTCGGTATGGAGTGTTAGTTAACGCCGGATTCTAACCGCTACATAGATAAGCTCGAAGGACAACATCAAGTTGTGTCATGGGATATATGACTTCAGTAGCAACATAAATCCAAGTCAAGAGCACGCGATGTTGAATATTATGTCCCATAACGGTAGGCACTAGAAACCAGAGCCTTTGAAATTCAACGCCTAAATGAGTTTAAAATGTTCATGCATACTATGATACTACAAATACTAGACCTGGAACACCACTTTTTTTTTTTTTCAAACACTATGGCGAGCTTTATTAATTCAGGATTAGCAAATCAAGAATTAAACTAGGGGGCTCATCGTACCAAGCACAATTTTGCTTTGATTCCATCCCTCCTCTTGCCAAATTATGCGCCACCTACTACTATTTACTATTACTGAGGGTTCAAATTTAAAACTATTATTTGATGCCGGATTCAAACCGCAGCATAGATGGGTTCAAACTTCGACAACGTCACAGCCTACTCAGAAGTCCATAGCTAGATTCGTATAAGATATTTTCCAGAAGTAGGATTTTGACAGGCATTCTGAAGTAGTTTAATCGGAATAATCAAATGCCACGTTTCTTTGGAACTAGGTAAGTTCCACAAGTCACAAATCTGACAATATTTGTCTCACGACAAATTGCGTCAAATCGTCATGTTGCATCAAGCATCCCTTTCAGTTATTGTTCATCTTCAAATGCATTTGTTTACATCTAGGTTTATTCATTTTATACATGCCAAAAGAAACAAGACTTCAAAGGTTCATACATAGGGATGGGTATCCCTGTTTGCAACTCTATATATCTCAAAATTCAGTTGTTGTCCATCTTTAAATGCAATTTTGTAAGTTTTCCAGTCCATTTGACTTGAAAGGACAACAAAAGGTTGATCGGAATCCTCAGCAGTACATTGGTTTCACCTGACCACATAGGTGTCTACATCAACTATTAAATTAGATGATTACAGGTGTTAAAAATTCAGAGGCTGCTAGTTAAATCTAATATCAACATTGGTTGCCCACCTAACGCTTACTGCTTGCTTATTTGCTATTCCTTTCCATTTGCATGCTTCTAGCTTGCAAGCACACAGCATACTTGCAATGGCAACGAAACATCCATCCATCCTTCAGTACCTGCTCCTCCTCCTCCTCACAACTTTTGCCTCCTGCGATGATCAGTTTCTATTATCTGGCTTCACCCAATCCAGCTTACACCTTGATGGCTGTGCCACCATCACAAGCAGTGGCCTCCTTGATCTGACCAACGGCACTGCAATTCTCAACGGCCACGCATCCTACCCCAACCCTTTGAACTTCCGCAAATCACCAGATGGTAAAGTTCGATCCTTTTCGGTCAATGTTGTTTTCAGTACCATCATCACATACCCAGACTTGAGTGCTGATGGCATGGCCTTTTTCATCGCCCCTACCAAGAATTTTTCTGATGCACGGGCAGGCAAGTACTTTGGCCTCCTCAATGAAAACAATAATGGAAACACAAGCAACCATATATTCATGGTCGAGCTTGACACCTACAAAAATCCTGAGCTGAAAGACATCAATGACAACCATGTAGGCGTCAATGTCAACAATGTGATCTCCTTCAATTCCAACACAGCTGGTTTCTATGAAGATGATGGTGGTACCTTCAGGAATCTGACGCTCAATGGAAACCGGGGAACACAACTGTGGGTAGACTATGATGAGGGTACTACACAGATCAATGTCACCTTGGCTCCAATCAACATGGGCAAGCCATCAAGGCCACTGCTGTCTACAACCTATGATCTCTCAACTGTACTCTCCAACTCAACTTCTTATATTGGATTCTCATCCGTAGCTGCTCCCTTCAACATCCGCCAGTATGTGATGGGCTGGAGCTTTGGCCTGAATAAGCCAGCTCCACCCCTTGATGTCTCCAAGCTTCCCAAGTTGCCTTCTCTTGGTCCAAAGGCCCATTCCAAGGTCTTGGCAATTGTCCTACCAATAGCCACTGCAACATTGATCCTCTCCATAGGCACTATTATCATTCTCATAGTGCGAAGGCGGCTGAAGTATGCTGAGGTGCGTGAGGATTGGGAGAGTGACTTTGGTCCACACCGGTTTTCATACAAGGAATTGTTCCATGCTACAGGGGGCTTTAAGAATAAACACCTGCTCGGAGAAGGAGGTTTTGGTAAAGTATATAAAGGAGTGCTTCCATTGTCTAATGTAGAGGTTGCTGTGAAGAGGATGTCTCATGAGTCAAGACAGGGAATGAAGGAGTTTGTCACTGAGATTGTTAGCATTGGTCGACTCCGTCATCGCAACCTTGTGCAGCTACTTGGCTATTGCAGGAGAAAAGGTGAGCTGTTTTTGGTTTATAATTACATGCCCAATGGTAGCCTCGATAAATATCTACACTATGAAGAGCACAAGACTATGTTGAATTGGGCTCAGAGGTTTCGAGTCATCAAAGGCATCGCTACCGGCTTGCTGTATCTTCACGAGAAATGGGAGCAGGTAGTGATCCATAGAGACATCAAGGCAAGCAATGTACTCCTAGATGGTGAAATGAATGGCCGCCTTGGTGACTTTGGCCTTGCAAGGCTATATGATCATGGGACTGACCCACAAACAACACATATGGTTGGAACAAAGGGGTACCTAGCACCAGAGCTACTGCGCACAGGGAAGGCATCCCCTTATACAGATGTTTTTGCCTTTGGCATGTTCCTTCTTGAGGTTGCCTGTGGGCAAAGACCTGTCAAGAAAAATGCAGATGGAAATGAATTTTTCTTGGTCGACTGGGTACTAGAGCACTGGAACAATGGTTTGCTTACAAACACACTGGATTCTAGGCTTCAAGGCGAGTACAACATTGATGAGGCCCAGCTTGTGTTGAAGCTAGGTCTCTTGTGCTCACACCCACTTGCTAGTTCGAGGCCTAGGATGCGAGAAGTTATGCAATACCTCGATGGCGATATGCCACTACCTGAGCTCAGGCCGACTGAACTGAGATCGAACACTGTTGCCTTGATGAAAAACAGTGGACTGAGCTCAGCTGTCATGTTATATCCTCAAATATCATCAAGCTTCTGCACAATATCTGGCCTCTCAGGAGGAAGATGATATCTATGGTGTTTTTTTTTATGTAGTTGGTTACTTAAGCTATTTAGTACAGGGCACATTTGTTGTGTGTCATAGAAATACTCATATGACTATGATCTGTTTTACTGTCTATCTTCTTATTGTAGGTGTTCACAAGTTGTGTATGTTTCAGATGGTTATATGTATGTTTACCTTTTGATGAGTTCTTAGGTGTTAACAGAAGTTTTTATGTTTATATATATAAGGGAACATTTTTCTTGTTTTCATTACAAGGAATTGTCTACAAGCAACCTCTTGAATTAATACCTAATAACACAATAGTGAACTAAGGATTCTAAGACAGAACATAACTGAACAACTAAATGAGCATAAAAGAAAGGATAACGGGAATTCTTCACCGAACGAAAGTTTACCAGAGTAGCACGGATCTGACATCCAGAACAAAATGTAACAGATTATTATTTAAAAAATTACAAGGGAAAATATGTATTTTCCGTATTTCAGTTGTGGCAAATTAATATTCAAAGAGTACAGACGCACAGTTTCAGATTTGATTCTAGTACAAAATGAAGGCTCCGAGCAAGCGGTAATCGAGATTAACAAATAAGCTTCAGGAATCACGATTACCTCGAACTACTGCAGCGAGCAGCGCCGTCTCCGCGGCAGTCCAGTGGCCGCCGCCGCCGCTTGTCCTCGGAATCAGGCGCAGGCCCCCGCCGCTGCAATCTGGCCTTCAGCGGAGGAATCAGGATGCCCTAGCTGATGAGACGCCGGCCCAATCCGAACGCGCTGAGCCCGCCGCCACGCCGGCCTCACCACCACACCGGCTCACGCCGCCGGGAGCGACCTCGTCACGAAGCCGGGAGTTGCAGAAGATTGTTCAGAGTTGGGGGTTTTTTTTCACTCAAAAAAAAAAAAAAGTGGGTTTTTTTTCACGAAAGGCCCAGAGCTGAAACAGGGAGCATGGCCCAATGCCAGGTGCGGCTAAGCAACAAGCTTAGGCGTACTTGGGCCCCCCCCGGCCCATCCTTTGGACTTTTGATGGGTAATCAAGGCCTGCCTGTTTGTTTTGCTAATTAAGTTTGCCATGTCAAATCAAAGGTGTTTGGTAGGGTTTTGGAGTCCAACTCTAGGCTGGAGGAGACTAGAGCTAGCCAAACACCTTAACTTCAAAAAATGGAGTTTTTAGAGCTCTAGTTCATTTATTTGGGGGCGTCTCATTCGCAGCTCGGTTCCGTCAAAACAAACCCAAACATAGAGTTCCAAAGTGATTACCCGCACTGCCATCCATTGCACACCTTGACTCGTTATTTTATTCTATTCTCCCGCATTCCCACCCCTCCTGTCGGCCCTTTGCATCCCATCTCTACTACTCAACAAAGACTTGAAGGCGTCGAAGCCTGTTTAGTTCCATGCGAGCTCAAAAAATTTTGGGTTAGGCTTCAGTATCGTTTATATTTGGTAATTATTGTCTCACCATGGACTAACCAGGCTCAAAAGATTTGTCTCGCACTTTCTACCCAAACTGTGCAACTAGTTTTTTGTTTACCTACATTTATGCTCCATGCATGCATTAAGAGATTCAATGTGACGAGTGTTGTTCATTTTTTGGGTTTGCATTGGAACTAGATAGGATTAGTGTGTGTGCCACCCACGTCCAGCTTTCCCCACACTACAGTAGCCCGAAGAGGGAAAAGGCGATTTCTTCGATCCGGTGTCAATTTCGCCGGATCTCAGCGTCCAGCGATCGCTTCGGCGCTGGTGGGGATGGGGATTCAGTGAAGCGACATCTGGTCTCTTGTACAACGGTAGTTTTTAGGCATTCCAGGCAGAGCTCAGGCTCCCGGGTGTGGTCGTCGCTGCGGCCATGGCGACAATAGCTTTCACCTGTGGCGAGCGCGGCCTCGTCGAGGCGCAGCCATGGCGGGTGGTGGCCGAAGGCGAGTGTGGCCTTGTTCGGGTGTGGCCATGGTGGACAACAGCCTTGGTCCGCCCGAGCGCGGCCTGGACGGGGGCTTGTAACCTCGCCAGGGCCGCGTCCATGGCGGATGACTCCCACAATAACGAGCTCTGTGATGGTGGCGAATGTCCGCCGGATTGGCAACATCATCTTCGGCCGGGTGTGCGGGAGGATGACTTTTCCATCGTGGGCTTGTCGTTTTGGGCGCCGTTGGTGAAGAGGAGGCGATGGCGACGTTGTTGAATAATTTCCCTTGACTTCTTCCTCCCACTGATAGCATGTTCCTCCTATGCCAATGGAATGGTTGGAGTGGATTGTAGAGGAGTCGGCGCGTCAGGCGATTCTATCATTTGCATGGGCCGATGAGGCTCCTGTTGCGCTTCGTTGGTTGTCGTTCGTGGCTTGCAATGGTGGTCCGGGCGGCGACGATATGGAGGTCTTCCTGTTTCGGTGCAAGGTTTGTGGGTGTAGGTGGAAAGGTTCTTCGTATTTCTTCTGGCCATGGTGAGAGATGCAAGGCACCTGGTTTGAGGGTGTCCGGGGATCTTCCCCGGCTAACATTCTGCAAAGTTTATGACTTTGCCATTGATGCGCAGTTCACAAAGGAGCAGTGCTGGAGCTTTAAAGCTTGCGAGTCTATGATGATGCATCCTCGAATCAAGTTGAAGTGGTATGGATTGGCAAGGAGCACATGGACTTCGACGGAATTAGTTTGTGTCTTTTGTTGTGGTCAGGTCTTTTGTGCTTTTGCATCGGAACAGTCCTTTCTTTTGTATCCTTTCGATGTCTCGGCTGGTTGATGTCAATGAATGCATCCTTTTCACAAAAACAAAACCTTCAGCCCCAACAGGCCGACACCACGCGCGCCTGCTTCATGCGAAGCAGTGACGGTAGGCGGTCCACCACTGGTCCCTCTGCCCTGCTCGCCGGACCGCGGCCCATCTCGTCGGGCGTCGTGCACCCCGGCTGCTCCCTCTCCCGATCGGCTCCCTCTTCCCCACGCCTCGGGAAGGAGAAGAACGATGCCCAATGACGGTCGTCTGCGACGTGAAGAGCCCTCCGACGAGCTCCTCCATCCTGCAGGGTATTTCCTCCCATTTGTTTGCTGCGATTTGTGATTTGGCGATTTAGTTTAGGTCCTCTATAGTTGCCCCTGTCACGACCGGAAATAGGGCCGGGAGGACAGGCCCGACCGTGGCCCAAGGGCGCCGGCGCCGCCCCCCAGGCTGTAGCCTTCTCGCCCGCGCCCCCTCCCTTCCGCGGATTCTTCGGCAAATAATTCGGAGATAAAGGAGGAATATATCTAGGATTATCTTTAGGTGTTTTGGTGTGCAAGGGGCTATCTCATCTATAAGGGAGACCCTTATTAGGAAATAAATAAATAGGACATGCTTGTAAAAGGTATTCCAATCTATAAAGAAACCTTTAGAGAGATTGCTTGAGATACAAGTCCCAATAGCCGGGCTATATAAGTAAGGGGTCCATAATCTTTCGGGGCAACAAGCAAATAAAGAAATTTTATCCCAATCTCCTCTTCCTCCTCTTCCCCAGCGCCCCCCACCCCGCCCATAATCCGCCGCCGCCGGCGCCCGCGCCCTCCTCGGGCCCGCCCTCCCGCCGCCGCCCGCCCGTCCGCCGTCACCTCCTCTCCTCCGCCTCCTCCCCCATTTCCCCCAATTCACGTGTCGGGCCCCGCCCCAATCTAGCCGGAACCCCGACACCTGGTATCCGGAGACCACTACGATCCACCCACCACCATGGACGCCGAATCTAAGAAGCCAAGAACTTGGGAGACGAAGTTCGCCAAGATCAACACCGGGATGGACAAGATCGACGATAAGCTCTCTATCCTCTCAGGCGAAGATCCGCAACGCTCAAACACCGTCGGAACTCCATGACGCCGAGATCGAGATGAAGGCGATGTTCGAGACAAGAGCTCGCGGCTTCATCAAGAAGCGGATCGATGGCAAGCGTAACCGGACAATCAGGTCACGGCGGGTGATCCGGAGAACCCGATGAAGGGCTACTTGAGGCCGAAGGCGCACGCCGCCAGGGCGCCGCCATCGTGGGCGCATGCGCCGCCCCCCCCCCCTTCTCGCCTCGGCTCCCCGTCGCACAAGCCGTCCTTCCCAACCTACGATGGCAAGGAGGATCCTCCCATGGATCAACCGCCGCGAACAATTCTTCAGGGGACAAGGTACGCCAAAGAATGCAGCAGGTCCGGGTACGCCCCTATCATCTCACGAGGAGCACAAAGAATGGTACATGAGGTCGTCCCAAGAGAAACCGGTGGGCGATTGGGCAAGCTTCGCCCAATACGTCAACGAGCGCTTTGGCCCACCAACGGCGGAATCCGCTAGGTGAGCCGGGCATCACTAAGGAAGACAGCACCGCCGATGAGTACACGGAGCGCTTCCTAGCACACGTGGCACGGCAAAGCCACCTCGACGACAAGCGGCAGGTGAACATCTACACAAAGAAGCTTGGGCGAACCGCTCAAGACGGACGTCGAGATGCAAAATCCCAAGGACATGGAGGCTGCCATGTCTCACCCCAGGCGCACGGCGCGACGCCGCCATCCTCTACAACACCGCAAGCCAAGACACGGGCGAAGGCTAGGGCGCCAAGACCCGTGGCCCTCGCCGACCGCCCCCAGCGCCCTCCTCCTCGGCTACACCGACACGGCCGTTCAAGTGGCTGACACCAGAGGAGATGACGGAGCGACGCAAGGCTGGACTCTGCTTCAACTGTGACGAGCCTTTCTCCCGGGGTCACAAGTGCAAGCACCTCTTCGACATCACGATCTTCAACGACTACACCGACGCCCCACTAGCGGATGTCAAGGAGGAGCCAGCTGATCTGAAGGTCCTCGTCGGGGACCCCGACTCCCCGGTACGTGGTGCTCATTCCCTCTACCTCGTCGGTATGATCTCAGGCACGGGCGTCAACATCATCGTCGACTCGGGAGCAACGCACAACTACATCGACCCCCGCGTGGTGACCACGGCAGGCCTCCGGACTCAGCCAGTGCGTGTACTAATCACCACCGGCACCGGGCGCCACCTCTACATGCCGGCCGCCACCTTCAACGTACCTCTACGCCGACGCCAAAGACCTTCGACATCGATGCCTCACGCCATACCACCGGGCGACGACGTCGATGTCATCCTTGGCATGCCTTGGTTGGCGGGCCGGGGCGCGTGGACGTGGGATTTCGCGACCCACGAGCCCGAAGACTACCACGACGGTCGCCCGAGCACGTTCACATCAGCTCCACCTCCTCAGCGCAGGGGCGCCCCGGGTCCTGGCCTGCTCAGGTCAGGCATCTTCGCCGGCATCCGGACGCCCACGACTCGGCTTGGGAAACGTTCGAGGCATGCGACTGCCTTGGACCTCTACGACACGTCCGCCGGAGTCTTCGTCCCGCCACGTCGTTACACCGGAGGATCGCCACCTACGCCCGCATCGCCCTCGACATCACCACAGGACGCCGCTCCAAAGATGGACACTTGAGGACGGCCTCCCGCTGACGGCGGCCGATTCTACCTCCCGCTTCCTCTCCATCGCTTCCAGACTGCTGAGGCCTTGCACCGGGCGGAGTTCGAAGGACAAACTTCCTCGCCTTTGGGCGCCTACACAACGGAGCCAACTTCAGCTGCACCAACCGCCATCCTGTTAGGCGGTATGTGGCCACGGCGCCACCATGTCGGCCCGGCCAGGGTCGTCTTCCTCGACGGCATGGATCGCCTCTTCCTCACGGTCGACAACGTCCACATCAGCTATGATGCAGAGAGGGGTGTCCACCAGCTTCCGCCCTCTCTGTTCGACGTCGGTTCCTTCATGTACGGTACGATGTTGAACTTGGCTGCCACTCCTCCTACTTGCCGCGAAATCACTATCTGGCGCCTCCTGCCGCTCTTCGTCAACGCTCCACCCAATGAGCGTTTCTTGTTCCTGGAGAGCCCTCCCCGCGACATGGTGCATCAGCACCTTGATGTGGGCATTCCAAGGGAGCTCCTACCGGCGGCCCGTCGTCGACAGACGGGGGGACGTGCGCTTCACCGCTACATCTACCACGGCTACATCGGCAACCTTCACTACCTCCTGGAGTTCGATCCCAAGCGAACCAGGGAGAACATGATCCTCAGGAACCCCGTATAGGGGCGACTCAAGCTACAAGTTGAGCTCATCGTTCTAGGGGCAGCCGATCTCCACCCAAGTGTCACTGAGTGGACTTTCATCCAGCGCGAGGACGCGCCGGTCGGAGAAGGGGGGGAGATGTCACGACCCAGAAATAGGGCCCAGGAGGACAGGCCCGACGGCCCAAAGGCGCCGGCGCCGCCCCTGGGCTCGCGCGCCCCCCGCCCCCGCCCGTCCCCTCCCTTCCGCGGATTCTTCGGCAACTAATTCGAGATAAAGGAGGAAAATATCTAGGATTATCTTTAGGTGTTTTGGTGTGCAAGGGGTTATCACATCTATAAGGGAGACCCTTATTAGGAAATAAATAAATAGGACATGCTTGTAAAAGGTATTCCAATCTATAAGGAAACCTTTTAGAGAGATTGCTTGAGATACAAGTCTCAATAGCCGGGCTATATAAGTAAAGGGTCCATGTCTTTCGGGGGCAACAAGCAAATAAAGAAATTTTATCCCAATCTCCTCTTCCTCCTCTTCCCCCGCCCCCCACCCCCGCCCCAAGAACCGCCGCCGCCCAGCGCCCGCGCCCTCCTCCTCGCCGCCGCCTCCCGCGCCCGCCCGCCGCCGCCCCCGCCGCCGCCGCCCGTCCGCCGTCACCTCCTCTCCTCGCCGCCTCCACCCCCAATTCCCCAATTCACGTGTCGGTTTAAATTTAATCTAGGCTGGAACCCGACATGCCCCGTATAAGTAACATTTTGGCAGTCAACTAGGTGGTTTGTAGTCCATGTTAGCGAAAAGCTTGTGTTAAGTTGTATAGATGCCGGAAATTGATTGGAACGCTGAGAACACTCGGATCCTATGTGGTTTGATGGCCGAACAAGTTGTGAAAGGAACCCGACCAAATACATTTTTGAATTCAGTTGGTTATGCTTTGCGATTGAAAAAGGATTCAGAGATCGGACGAGTATGTAACAAAGTAAATGTACAAAAGAAAAATCAAAACAACTTATAATTTAAAACGAATCGAGTACTATTTATTTTCTGATGGTTTCAAATTAAAATAATATACTCACATAGTTCTAAAAGAATACATTTCTAGATTTGAGTTGAGCTAAAGTTTTCTTACAGTTTGAAAATTTATAGAACAATATCAACATTTATATTTCTAGATATTTTTTTAGTAGGTCAAGCAGAAGAACAGTGAATTATATTAAAAAAAAAAAGAGATAACCTAAATTATTTTAATAGAGTGAGAGTGTACATATTACTACCTCCATTCCAAAATATAAATCGGGCTTTTTTGATACATCAATTTTGCTATGCATCTAGACATATTGCTATATCTAGATACATAGAAAAGTAGATGTACCTAAAAATTAAAGCAACTTGTAATCCTGAATGGAGTATTAGTTAACACTGGATTCAAACCGCTACATATATTAGTAAGCTCGAAGGACAACGTCAGGTTGTCACTTCAGTGGCAACATAAATCCAAGTCAAGAGCACGAGATGTTGAATATTTAGTCCCACTAGAAACCAGAGCAGTTGAAATTCAAGGCCTAAATGAGTTTAGAATGTTCATGCATAAGATACTAGTCCTGGAACAGCGATTCTTTTTTGAAACACATGGCGAGCTTTATTAATTCAGGATAGTTACATTTGCTAACAAATCAAGAATGAAACTAACTAGGGGCCCATCGTACCAAGTACAAATTTGCTTTGATTCCATCCCTCTTCTCCTCTTCTTGCCAAATTATGCGCCACCTAGCTACTATTTATTATAACTGAGGGTTCAAATTTAAAACTATTATTAATTTGATTCAGTATTCAAACTGCAGCATAGATGGGTTCGAAGGACAACATCAGGTCGTGTCATCTTTGACCAGGCATACCCAGAATGAAGTCCATATCTGGATTAGTAGTAGTATTTTGACCAGGCATTCCGAGGTAGTTAGGTAAGTTCCACAAGTCACATCTGAATAATCAAATGCCGGCATGTTTCTTTGGAACTAGTTAGGTAAGTCCACAAGTCACATCTGACAATATTGTCCACGACAAATTGCGCCAAATCGTCAAACGATGCATCAAGCTTCCTTTTCAAAAGAAACAAGACTTCAAAGGTTCATACATAGGGATGCTTATCCCTGTTTGCAACTCTATATATCTCAAAATTCAGTTGTTGTTCATCTTTGAAGGCAATTTTGTAAGTTTGCCAGTCCATTTGACTTGAAAGGACTGCAAAAAGTTGATCGGAATCCTCTGCCCTAGCTTGTTGCAACGATCTGTGGACAGACTTTTTTTGGTTAATTAAGCTTCAAGCTACAAACAGGTTCTAGATCAAAGCAAAAAAAAAAAAATATATGCTACCTTGGAAATTTTTATTCTTCTTGCGCAAACAAAGGTGTCTACATCAACTATTGAATTACATGATGATGATGATAAGTGTTGAAAATTCAGAGGCTGCAAGTTAAATTTAATACAAACATTGGTTGCCCACCTAACACTAACTGCTTGCTTATTTGCTATTCCTGTTGATGTCCATGCTTCCAGCTTGCAGGCCACACAGCATACTTGCAATGGCAACGAAACATCCATCCATCCTTCAGTACCTGCTCCTCATCCTCCTCACAACTTTGGCCTCCTGCGATGATCAATTTTTCTTCTCTGGCTTCACCCAATCCAGCTTAAACCTTGATGGCTGTGCCACCATCACAAACAATGGCCTGCTTGATCTAACTAACGGCACTGCAATTCTCAGTGGCCACGCATTCTACCCCAACCCTTTGCACTTCCGCAAATCACCTGATGGTAAAGTCCAATCCTTTTCGGTCAATGTTGTTTTCAGTATCATCATCACATACCAAGACTTGAGCGCTGATGGCATGGCCTTCTTCATCGCCCCTACCAAGAATTTCTCTGATGCGCGGGCAGCCAAGTACTTCGGCCTCTTCAATGAAGAAAACAATGGTGACCCAAGCAAACACATATTCATGATCGAGCTTGACACCTACAAAAATGCTGAGCTGCAAGACATCAATGACAACCATGTAGGCATCAATATCAACAATGTGATCTCCTTCAATTCCACCGCAGCTGGTTTCTATGAAGATGATGGTGGTACCTTCAGGAATCTGACGCTCAATGGAAACCGGGGAACACAACTGTGGGTAGACTATGATCAGGGTACTACACAGATCAATGTCACCTTGGCTCCAATCAACATGGGCAAGCCATCAAGGCCACTGCTGTCTACAATCTATGATCTCTCAACTGTACTCTCCAACTCAACTTCTTACATTGGAATCTCATCCGTAGCTACTCCCTTCGACACCCGCCAGTATGTGATGGGCTGGAGCTTTGGACTGAATAAACCAGCTCCACCCCTTGATGTCTCCAAGCTTCCCCAGTTGCCTTCTCTTGGTCCAAAGGCCCATTCCAAGGTCTTGGCAATTGTCCTACCGATAGTCACTGCAACATTGATCCTCTCCATAGGCACTATTGTCATTCTCATTGTGCGAAGGCGGCTGAAGTATGCTGAGGTGCGTGAGGATTGGGAGAGTGAGTTTGGTCCACACCGGTTTTCATACAAGGATTTGTTCCATGCTACAGGAGGCTTTAAGAATAAACACCTGCTCGGAGAAGGAGGTTTTGGTAAAGTATATAAAGGAGTGCTTCCATTGTCTAATGTAGAGGTTGCTGTAAAGAGGCTGTCTCATGAGTCAAGACAGGGAATGAAGGAGTTTGTCACTGAGGTCGTTAGCATCGGTCGACTCCGCCATCGCAACCTTGTGCAGCTACTTGGCTATTGCAGGAGAAAAGGTGAACTGTTTTTGGTTTACAATTACATGCCCAATGGTAGCCTCGATAAATATCTACACTATGAAGAGCACAAAGCTATTTTGAATTGGGATCAGAGATTTCGAGTCATCAAAGGCATCGCTACAGGCTTGTTGTATCTCCATGAGAAATGGGAGAAGATAGTGATCCATAGAGACATCAAGGCAAGCAATGTACTCTTAGATGGTGAAATGAATGGCCGCCTTGGTGACTTCGGCCTTGCAAGGCTATATGATCATGGGACTGACACGCAAACAACACATATGGTTGGCACAAAGGGGTACCTAGCACCAGAGCTACTGCGCACAGGGAAGGCATCCCCTTATACAGATGTTTTTGCCTTCGGCGTGTTCCTTCTTGAGGTTGCCTGTGGGCAAAGACCCGTCAAGAAAAATGCAGAGGGAAATGAATTTTTCTTGGTTGAGTGGGTGCTCGAGCACTGGAACAATGGTTCGCTTACAAAGACACTGGATTCTAGGCTTCAGGGTGACCATAATATTGAGGAGGCGCATCTTGTGTTGAAGCTAGGACTTTTGTGCTCGCATCCTCTTCCTAGTTCAAGGCCTAGGATGCGAGAAGTTATGCAATACCTTGATGGCGATATGCCACTACCTGAGCTGAGGCCGACCGAACTGAGCTCGAACATGGTTGCCTTGATGAAAAACAGTGGACTGAACTCAGCTGTTATGTCATATCCTCAAATATCATCAAGCTTCTGCACAATATCTAGCCTCTCAGGAGGAAGATGATATCTATGGTGTGTTTTTTTTATTGTTTACTGAAGCTGTTCAGTACAGGGCACATTTGTTGTGTGTCATTGAAACACTCATATCTACAAGGTGTTCACAAGTTGTATGTTTCAGATGGCTATATGTATGTTTACCTTTTGATGAGTTCTTTAGGTGTTGACAGCAGTTTTTTTTTATACATATATAAAATAAGGAAGCATTTGCCTTGTTTTCATTACAAGGAATTGTCTACAAGCAACCTCTTTAATTAATACATATCACAATAGTGTACTAGTGATGCTAAGATACAGCAAAACTGAAGAACTAAATCAGCATAAAAAAAGGATAACGGGAATTCTTCACCTAACAAAAGTTTACCAGACTCGCACGGATCTGACATCCACAACAAAATGTAACAGATTATTATTTAAAAATTAACAAGGGAAAATGTACTTTTTTGTATTTCAGTTGTGGCAAATTATTATTCAAAGAGTACAGAGATACATGTACGCACAGTTTCAGCAGATTTGATTCTGGGACAAAATGAAATGAATCCATCTGCATAGGCTCCGAACAAGCGCTAATTGCCATTCGCAAACAAGCTTCAAGAATCACGATTACCTCGAACTAGTGCAGCGTCGTCCTCGCGGCAGCCCGGCGGCCGCCGCCGCGTCTCCTCGGAATCAGGCGCCGGCCCCCGCCCGCTGCAATCTGGCCTTCGGCGTAGGAATCAGAAGGCCGTAGCTACGCCGGCCCAATCCGAACGCGCTGAGCCCGCCGCCTGGTCGGCCTCACCACCTCACCGGCTCACGCCGCCGGAGCGACCTCGTCACCTCCATTCGCCCGAAGAGGAGGAAGCTGCAGAGAGGACTGTCCATTTTTTTTTTTTTTTTTTTTTTTGAGGGCATCTCGAAATTATTGCTGGACACTAACACAAAAGGCCCACAAAACAGGGAGCATGGCCCAACGCCAGATGCGGCTTAGCGACAAGCTTAGGCCTACTAGGGCCCAAAGGGCAATCACGGCCTGGTGATGCTGCTTTTTTTTATAAGATTTGTGACGCTGCTAATTAATTGCTCAATATAAAAAAAAAAAAAAAAATTAATTGCTCAGGAGAGCGACCAGTCCTATAAACTCCTACTCAACGGCAGGAAACTCATGAGTTTAGCTTCAATTTACTATTACCAAGTGCAAATTTATTATTTATTTTTTTTGTTTCTTATAACCTTTCTTATAAGTCGAAATTTTAAAAAGTGTTAGCATGGCTCAGTATATGTCATCTACGCCTACCTTGTTATTGAAGATGCTATTACTCCGATATTTTTTAATTCATGATAACGAACGCAACATATGATTGTCAGAAAGGTTCTCCGGTAACCTATTTTTCTTCCAATATTCCAACACATCTACATAGCTAAACTCCCTCTCTATCAAAAGTATGCATAATCTCATATCCATTCTTTCAAAAGCCATATATTGTTAATATAAAATAGCGTCAAAATAAAAGTCCATCATATGCCCACTCCGTACCCGTATGCTGCTAGCTTTTAATTTCCTTGTTGGCAGAGGTACGTTAGTTATTTTTGGTACGAGTAGGTAGTTGAAACCCTCTCATGATATTGAGTGCGTCTGTCCTGCTGCAATTAGTGATATCTGAGGCCGAACAGGCGTCTGTCCTGCTGCAATTAGTGATATCCGAGGCCGAACAGTCCTAATTAATTTTTTTTTACAACTGATCTGTCACTCCACTTGTATAGTACGGAGTAGTCAATTCTTCACTAGTAATACATGATGGACTTTCTTATTAAACTGAATGTAAGCTTATGACCTGCTTTCTCTCTCCCCCTCTTCTCTCATGCACCTCAACATTCAGTCTGCTTATAACCTGATAATCTGCTATTATATACTTTTGCGCTCTTAGGTGTGTAGAGTAGAGATAGTCACTAGTGGAGAATAAACTTTCGGTATAGCGCTTTTGTCCCGGCCATTTTTAAGCCCGGAACTAAGGAAATGATTAGCTCCGGTTGGAGGTACCAATCGGCACTAAGATCCTCTGCCCAACGGCTATAACAGTAGGCTTTTGCAGAAGGGGGGTCTTTAGTCCTGGTTGGTTGTTCAAACCGGGATTAAAAGCCTCCCTACACAACAGATAAAACCACAGGCTTTTGTAGCTAGTAGGGTTATTGAATCCCGGGTTGGCTAACCAAGACTAAAGTTGAGTCCTTTAATCACGGTTGTATCCACATCCCGAGGCTAAATATCCCACTATATATATGACTGCAGTGGTCCTTGTTTATGCCAGTGAGTTTCACTGGTTCGTGTTCTTCCTTATCCCGGATGGCATGCAAATTGCTCGTGTTCTTGTTTATGCCAGTGGATTATTCATGTTCTTGTTTATGCCGGTGAACACGAATAATTCACTGGTTGGGATAAACAAGAACACGAACACGAACAATCCACTATATATATGACCACAGTGGTCCTTGTTTATCCCGGATGGCACGCGAATTGTTCGCGCAGTACGTCCCGGGCAATGACCGACCATAGTGGCTCATAGAATTCGCGTGGCATCTATTAATGGCTAGATGTCCATGATGCTCCGCTCCGGCAAAGTCTTCTTCCCCACAGGCAACCAACAGCCACCCCGTTCACCACGCTGAAGAAATTGCGTGCCATTATTGGCCTGCTAAAGCTTACCATTGTTCACCATGCGCCGATGACCAACCGCACAAGCTAGCAATGCCCCAACAAGCACGCTATGCATTGATCACACATAGACTTAGCCGCTGAGCACACCACTCGCTCGCTACTTGCAACAACATGTTCATGCACAAAGTCCAACCAGCAACATGTGCACGATATGTCCAAAACTCAATCTAGTCATGATGTACTCATAAACTCTTAAGGTCACTCAAGTCTCTCCATCCTATTAACTCTTTGGACCCGAAAACTAAAGAAATTCAATGTGTGGCTTTCTACACATACGTGATGAGCACCAGCACCCTCCCCTCATCACGTCATGTTAATTTTTGAATTTAACAGCCACCTTGCGCAATCAATATCCCCGCCCTCATACGAACTCCGATTCTATTGATTCTTTTTCCTAAATTCCTATAAAGTCATGCTCTATCCATCCATATCATTTTATTTATTTCTAGAACTCAATTGAATTTATTTAATTATTATGTGTGCTCTATAGTTTTTTAGCCTAAGTTTGACTGTTATGGTAGATAATATCCATTAAAAGTAATATGAATAAGACTATAACATTGATTTAATAAAACTAAACAGTTGTGTGATGAGCCTGATATCTTGCTTGATGCAAATAATAGTTAAATTAATGTCTTAGTCATTAGAGTTAGCTTAGTAGCTTAACATGTGGATGTTTATTTTAAGAGTTGTTGTTGCCAAAATATTAAATCATCGAATCATCATCGCATGCATGTAGTGAACGAGTTGGCGGAGATTATGACCATCGACGACCAGAGTACGAAGAAGTCGTCGAGGAGTACGTGGAGGAGTTCCCCAGAGCTACCGCAGACTGAGGTCCTTGCACCGCATTGAGGCCGGGCCTTAGTTGCGAAGGCTTGGACTCCAAGTTTGGGGCGGGGACCTGGAACCCTCGGTAGGAACGGGTAGGGCTAGCCTTTGCTTGTGCAAATTTTTGTGACGCAAGCGAGATGTGTGTTTTTCCAAGGTACGCAGCTGGGCTACATTGATTCGTGAATCGCCATTTCTACATGACGGTATGGCTTGACTAGTATCTAGCACCATAGTAAGAACTGGAATATGAAAGAGGATAAATGGTTCTGATTGCTCAACTCTTGCTCGAATGTTGAATAGGTGCTTACATAGACTGGCTAGATGATGAACTTAAATGACTGCTAATAATTTGAAAGTAAGGATACACCCATAGTAATGCTTTTTTGCAAACAAATAAAACAACAAGCCATAAATCTTGTCATATCCTTGAGAGTTAGGAAATATATATTTCCACTCTAGTAAGTGTTGCATGTACATAGTGTACTCGGGGTTTATCTACCCTTGTTGCGGGTGCGATCTAAGGAGACATCTGTTGTGTCGAGGATTTTTTGTGTGGGCATAGATGGATCCTTTATCTTCGTTGCTAGATGTTTCTATTTTATTTCCGTTGTTTAATTCCGCACTCTGAACTTTAGTATTGTAATAAATAATTTCTAAGACTTGATATTGTATGAAATAGCTAGACTAACTTTGGTGTTGTAATAAATAATTTCTAAGACTTCGCGTTGTATAAAATGAACTAAGTATTGCAAGCTTGTACTTATTATTGGATTTTGGATGTAAAATGTGGATTGTTTTGAGTTTTCCTTGAGGTGTGCTCGACAGAATTGTTTGGGATGGCACATTTTTAGAGTTCTTAGTGTCAAGAGGAAGACAAGTGCTCTAAAAGTATGTTTATTCGGATGGTTCTGCAATAGGTGATATCGAGCTAATAATGAGTTTATAAAACCCTTTTCAAAATTTAAAAATTCAAAAAACAAAAGCTTTGTGAAAATTATGATGTAATAGACTAAGTGAATAAATATAAGCCCTAATAATATGGTCCATCTAGGATAGTGGGACTGGTTTTATCTAATCAATTTTATGTAGGTACACTAACTTGTGATACGTAAGAATTGTTAGTGTACGGAAGTGAGTGTTTGATGTGCCAAAGTTTTTTATACGGTTGCCGCTATATTCTGACATGAGTGCGCGAATTGGTCGAATCATGCACATGAAAGGAGAATTCATCTTAATTCCTTCTGTGTATAAATTCTAGGTAGTAAATATGATAGTATAATAAGTAAAAGCAATTGCTTTAATTGAAGTAAAATATCCTTATCATGCAGTAGTTTATCGGGCCTTATCAGTTTCTCTTTAAAGCATTTATCATGGGTTGGATGCCTCGCCCCTAATGGTTGGTTCCTATCTACTTTAGCTGAACCTGAGTTCTGCACATGGGAGCTCCAGCGCTGGGGAAGACCGTGAAGTCTTGGAAGGACAAGGAGAGAATGGTGCTGGTGCTGGTGGCAAAAATGCCCATGGGGACAGCAATGAGGTTCCACATCTAGATCCTGCTCCTCCGCCGCCACATCTGATGACGACCCCCTGTTAAGCTGATGGCTGAGATATTAGCCACTTGTCATGAGTCAGCCCGCACCATGGAGTTGTTGGCTTAGGCGATTGGTGGTTTCGTTCGTGGTCTAGGTGGCAATGGTGGGGATGCGGGTGGTGTGTCGTGTGTGTGGTCACAAGAGGGCCCATTCTTGCCAGGACTTCTTAGGGGACACACCCACCTACATTCACGCCGACTGCAGAGCCATTGGATACGGTCGTATTCTTGAGCATAAGTTATAGCTACTCAATGTCACTAATGAGCAGAAGGTGTGCTTTGCCACACAACAATATAAATGATGTGGTTAGTTTCATGACTTATATCTAGATTTAGATTTATTATTATGTCTATATAAATGAAGATAACCACCATATTTTTCTCAACACTAAAGAGGAAGGTGTATGACTTAACATAAGTAGGTTGTAGTTATGAAGCCATTTTAAATCAAGTCTTTTATCAATTGGGTGGTTTCAATTGGCAATTTGATGAACCTATTTGGACTGCAAAGGGAGTCCAGGAAAGAATTATTGTGACTAGAAGACATTTTGGACCACTCCTCATGGTAGTGAGTAGACCTTGTGCACGATCTTGTGAAGCAAAGGAGAGTGCACTAATCAATACATTGATCTATATCAGTTACGTCCGCTTGTATGAAATTTAGGACCTGCACTTCTCAGAGTACATGGTCCAATGTCATGAAGTTCTAGGAATTTAAGTTAGTCTTTGTTGTTGGTTGTAATGAACTATTTTAATTGTCTTGGTTTGTATTAACTAATTTAGATTGTTCGTATAACTAACTATGTTTGCATGAACTTTGGGGAGCTACTAGTACGTTTTGGCTGAAGATCTCATGAATTTTGACGCAAAGACCTTTGTAATTGCAAAAAACATAAAATGAAATAAGAATAAACAAATAAGAGAAAATAAAATAAAAACAAAGAAAGGATATGTAGTACAGGCTGGATCCTCAATTAGTCGTTGTAATTGCATGACCACGCATCTAGATGATGTGATTCAAATCCACCCAACTGGGACTAGAAGGCCCCATTTAATCCCAGTTAACGAAACCAGGACTCGAATGAGCAATCGCGGTTGAGAAACCGACAGTAATGCGGTTTTTCAACCGGGATTATAACCCATTCGTGTATTAGTGAGTAGCGACCAACAACGAATACCAACTCCATATATGCTCCTCCTGACTGCTAGGCACTGAAGCTTTCTTTAACCATAAGGCTATACTAATTTGCTTTGCTAGCTTTTCAACCTTTCTTCTAAACAAAAAAATTTAAAAAAATGTAGCAGAGAGAAATGTATATATGTGCCCATTATGTGGTACAACTAAGGTTAAGAAAAGTAGGTAACTAGAGAGCTTTTCCATTTTTGTGGAAGGTTGTCAGAACTAAAGCATTCTCCGTATCATGATATAGGAAATTAATTATAGATATATAGAATTTCCGGCGTTGGTCTATCCCCTTGTTCTGCATTTGCTCTATGTATTTATCTATCTCCTTTACATTATTGCATTTATTTTCTGAAATCTAACTTTGCGTGCCCTTAGTTTCCTATATAGCAGTAGTTGGTAGGATTGGAACTAGAAAACCTTACAAATTACAAGGAGGCACCCTACCTCAACATTATGAGGCCCAATGGAGCCACTAGTTTTAGACCAGTCTTGATGGAAGATTCAGGGCATTATTTTCTAGACTGCCTTATCACATAAATAAAATGAAACTTGGATGAAACGTCCACTGTCAATGTATAGTTTCATTCCATAGTTTTTATATATATTTAATTTCATGACTTATATTATTGTGAGTTGGTAATCGCGCATAGAGAATTTCATCTAAATTATTTCTTCTATCATTTTTGAAATACATTGTTATGTCATAAAAAACGTCCATGTGGCAATTTATTTAATCTAAATGAAACTTACATGCGCTAAGAGACCGGCTTTATCTACTGTGCTACTCCCTCCATCCTAGTATATAAAGGCCTAACCACCTCTTGTTCAAAGACCAAGAACACATCTAGTTCTCTCTCACAGTACTCCATTGTGTTTAGAGAGAGCACACCTTATATTATGAGATATGAACAAAATTGGTTACATTTTATATATTAGGACTAAGGGAATTCACCTCCTCCTATGTCCGTTAAATATATGGTAAAATATTTTTTGCCACTACATCGTTGACTACCAAGCAATGAAAGGTCTACTACTTTTAAGCCTCTGATCTACCATGTGCGTGCCTGTGTCCACACCAGTGTACTGTTGTACCCTTGTGCCGGACGTTCCGTAAAAGAGGCAATAAGAGCAGCCTGGTCCCTGGGCACTCCGAAAACCAGATCTAGCAACCACCAGCGAGTTGAAGTACCGAGGAACCTAAGCATATACAACTAAGATTTTGAGTGCTGATCGAGGCGAGCAAAGAAGCGGCCACTTGGAATCAGCATGAAAGGTATGTACACGCCTCATCTCGCTCGCACATGTTACAACAATGAGGGAGGGATTATATTCTTGTGACAAAACTTTCCATTTTATTTCACCCCTCTCATGCCTTTCATCTGTGAGTACACTGATCTGTTCGTAGCCTTCAAACTAAAACTATTCAATCGGTTTCTTTTGGTCTACTACTAGTAGAAGAAGATTCTGTGTTACTGCAGAACTTGGTTCTCGATGGTAGAAGTACCTGGGAGCCTACAGCTAATTTATTTCAGAGTGAAAAGATGTGATGGCTTTGAAAGTCTACTACCATGAGACTTTTAAGGTTATGCACACATATTTCCCACCAAAAAACATGTGATCTGTGGTCACTAAATAAGCACAGATAAAGGCGCGGCAGTGTATAGAAGCTGCTGGCAAAATGTTTCGTAGAAAAATCATTGTGTCATTTTCCATTATTGTCCATCTTCAAATACAGTAACATGAAAATGACAAAGGAATTAATATTAAAAAAAAAGGTCCATTGGGAGTGGCGGTCCATTGGGAGTGGCCGTCTGCCCTTGTGAATCAAGCATGACCGATTGTTTACAAAACATATATAAGTAGAAACATCACACATCTGCTAACTTACAAAAACAAAATGACATCACATCTCTTAGGTAATACAAATATAAATTCGTAAAAATAAGACGCCTCTTGTTTCTTTATAAATGACATCACATCTCCTCCTTAGGACCCTGTTGTGAACTGAGTGATAAATGTTTATGTGCAGCTGCAGCCTACGGCACATAAACATTTCCAGGCACCTACTCGCCATTGTCGATCAAGCATGAAGCCCGCTTCCTTGATGATACTAAAACTCCTTTTAGCTGGCCTTGGCCTTGCCACTGCACCCATCAGCACTGGAGACGACGACCACCACCAGTTCGTCTACTCCGGCTTCGCCAATGCTAGCCTCACCCTCGATGGCACAGCCTCCATCACACAAGGTGGGTTGCTCGAGCTGACCAATGGCACAACCATGAGCATGGGCCACGCCTTCTACCCGGATCCACTGCACCTTCAGGACTCTCCCAACGGCACGGTGCAGTCCTTCTCCACCTCCTTTGTGTTCGGCATCATCTCCGTCTACGACTTGAGCAGCCATGGCCTCACCTTCTTGGTCGCACCCAGCAAGAATTTCTCCGCGATTGCAGTACAATACCTGGGCCTCTTTAGTGGCTCCAACAATGGCAACACGACCAATCATATGTTTGCCGTTGAGCTTGACACCTGGCAGAATAGCGAGTTCAGGGACATCAACAACAACCACGTCGGCATCAACATCAATGGCCTGACCTCTGTGCAGTCCAGCCCTGCCGGCTTCTACCATGATCGGGATGGAAGCTTCCAGAACCTGACTCTCAGCAGCCAAGAGGCGATGCAGGTGTGGGTGGAGTATGATAGAGACAAGACGCTAATCGACGTCACCTTGGCCCCTCTAGCCACGGTCAAGCCAAGGAGACCAACAGTGTCAGTCATCCACAACCTCTCAGATGTGCTCACTGATTCGGTGTACATCGGCTTCTCATCATCAACTGGCAAGATCCATACAAAACACTACGTTCTTGGCTGGAGCTTTGCCATTAACGGCCCTGCTCCATCCATCAATCTAACCATGCTTCCAAAGCTTCCACGACGTCACCAAAAGGGTCGACGATCCTGGGTGTTAGAGGTAGTTCTGCCCATTGCAACTGCAGCATTCCTACTGTCTCTAGGCACCATTGCTTTCTTGCTTGTCCGGAGGCATTTCAGGTATGCTGAGGTAAGAGAAGAATGGGAGTTGGAGTTCGGCCCACACCGCTTCTCTTACAAGGATTTGTTCCATGCAACACAAGGATTTGAGAACAAAAATCTTCTTGGAGTTGGAGGATTTGGGAGAGTTTACAAGGGGGTACTTCCTAAATCAAGATTGAAGGTAGCCGTGAAGAGGGTGTCGCATGACTCCAAGCAAGGCATGAAGGAGTTCATAGCAGAGATTGTTAGCATAGGGCGTCTTCAGAACCGTAATCTTGTCCAGCTGCTTGGCTATTGCCGGCGCAAAGGTGAGCTCCTCTTGGTATATGAGCATATGCCTAATGGAAGCTTAGATAAGTATCTGCATAATGGAAAAGAGGACGACTCTGTGTTGAGTTGGACTCAAAGGTTTCGGATCATTAAGGGAATTGCATCTGCCCTGTTGTATCTCCATGAGGAGTGGGAGAAGGTTGTTGTTCATAGAGACATCAAACCTAGTAATGTGCTCCTTGATGATGAGATGAATGGACGGTTAGGCGATTTTGGCCTTGCAAGACTTTATGACCATGGCGTCGACCCACAAACTACACATGTGGTTGGCACCATAGGTTACCTTGCTCCAGAGCTAGCACGCAGCGGAAATGCCAATCCTCCTACGGATGTTTTCGCCTTCGGTATATTTATCCTTGAGGTCACCTGTGGACAGAGGCCTGTCAATCACCAAAATACACAAGATAGCCAGGTCATGTTGACTGATTGGGTGCTTGACAAGGTGCAGAAAGGATCATTTGGTGATGCAATAGATGATAGGCTCAAAGGGATGTATGATGTTAGTGAGGCATACTTGGCACTAAAAATAGGCCTGCTATGCTCACACCCATTCCCCAGTGAAAGGCCTACCATGCGGCAAGTTATGCAATACTTGGATGGGGAGATTGAGCCTCCAGATTTAAGCCTCGAGGTACTAGCCTCTATGCAAAGTGAAGGGTTCGACCCATACATCATTGCATATCCATTGGCAGCAAGTAGCATCGGCACAATGTCGCACATCTCTAATGTAGGAAGGTGAACATGGTGTTTTGTCATGAGCGATGTCCAAATATTATTTATTATGGATATTGTTATAGGAAGCCTACATATACCTTATTAAGTATATTGCTAATAATTTTTCTATAAACGCATTATGTGCTTGCTTCTTCTATTATTGCATCAGGACACCTTGTGTTATATGTTGATGAGAAACTGCATCACCTTTGTTTTGTAGAACCTCCTATCAAATTGATGGTGGTCAGAATTCATTTGATTTATTTATCTGTATAATATAAGGGGATGTCTAGCGGGTAATTTAGTGTTTTTAGCCACAGTTATTTTGCAAATTTTTGACCAAATATGCATGTTTAGAACTTTTAGTTTACATCGATAGATTTGTATTTGTTTATTTTATAAAGAAGGATTTTATTAGATTTTTAAGCGTATTTCATCGAGTTGATACAAAGTCTTAAAAATAATTCTCTGGGCCTCTTGACAAGAAGCATAATCAAACTAGAACACGACTAATGTGCCCGGGAGAAAATAACCTTGCCACCAGTGCCAAATACTTTGAAACCACCACAACCAAAAAACACCGGTAGCCGGCTGTGGGGGGATAAACCCCTATTCCCCCACGGCCCACCTTGGGCTGAGCCGTCTAGGCTGGCCCAGGCCGCAAGATTAGGCTCGAGCAGGTGCTAAGTGGTCGGCGGCCACCACAAGGAGCGTGAAGATTACTTGACCATGAAGAATATCTTAGTCAATACGCATGTAATTGTATCTGATGTAAACTTTCCTATTGTAAACCGACCAGGATAGATAGTGTCAACTAGATCCGATCTGTAACGCTGCCCCCCGAGATATATAAGGCGGACAGGGACCCCTCTCAGACAACTCAACTCATCTCATACAGAGCAATAAAAACCAGATAGTTACATCTCAGCGTGCTAATGGTTTGTGTCACAGCCCAAACAGCAGGGCCCAACTAGGCCAGGCGCATGCGCCTAGGGCCCTCTCTGGGTCGGCCACCACTGCCGCCGCCGTCGTCATCATTAGCTTCATCATTAAGCAATAGATTATTTAAGGAATAATATAGAAATAAAATAGGAGATTTCTTTAGATAAGTCTTCCTCGGTTGATACAAGAGACTTGTAATCATTTAAGATCAAGAAAGAAATAACAAAGGCGAAACCCTCAGCTCTCAAGCCTTCAAGCCGCCTCCTCCCTCCCTCTCTCACTCTCTCGCCACCGCCGCCACCCGCACGCTTGCCGCCGCCCGCCGCCACCCACCGCCGCCCTCAAAGTCGCCGGAACCCGTCCGGACTTGACATGTGGTACTCAGAGACCAATCGATGCTTCGGACACCTCCACGATCACGAATCCATGGTCGTCGCGCTCACGTCCCCACCCTGAGATGATCATTGAGGCAATCCACACGCTGGGATTTAAGAGCAGCTCCAATAAGGCTGCGATCTAGGACTCCATCAAGGCAAAGTACGACTCCATCCTCCCGCCTAGCGCAACGCCATCCTCACGGGCCACCTCGCCCACATGAAGGCCACCGGGAGCTCGATTACCTACTCACCGACGTCCAACGTGACCACCAATGACGACGCCACGGCCATGGGCGTCACCGATGACAATGACGACGCCCCCACGGGCATCGCCGACGACGTCCCCCACGGGCATCGCCCGACGACAACGACGCCCCCATGGGCGCCGCCGCAGTGACAACAACAAATACCCCACGGGCACCGCCGACGCCGTCCCCTCCATGATCATCGATGCTACAAGCAACGGGCACGTCTACCCCAAGGACGCCCCTGCTATTGCGGTCCATATTAGATCGGATCAGGAGGCAACAACCGACGTCCCTAGTTGTTCGACGAAAAGCCTACCCAACTAAGCCAACGTTTTGTGGCTACAACAATGGCACAGATGAGCTCCGCAATCACCAAGCAAGTCCATCCCAACCGACATGGACCCACTACCACCATCATCAACGCTACAACGACGTCACCTGATGTCGTCATTGATGTCGCCAACCATGACATCCTCAACATCGACGACGCACCCACGAGCGCCGCCGCAAACGACAAAGACGACACCCCCAAGGCGCCATCGCGGACAACGACGTCACCCCCAGGGGCCCACCATAGGAGAGAACAACGACACCCCCACGGGTGCCGCCACCGACACCGTCGTCAACTCGCCGAACTCCGACGATGAGATCAATCTGCTATACCTGCTAGACGCCCCTCCGACGTCCACAATGGCGAAGAACATCGGCTAGCAAGCTGCGGATCTGTTCGCGGCTATGACACCAGCAAGAGCATCGTGGGCACCCCAAACCCCAGCAGTCGGGTTCATGGCAGCTCATCGGCCCTGATGAATACATAAGGTATGCCGCTATCCACCTAACATGAGCGGCACATCTCTGGTTCCACCATATGACCACAGAGGCGCCACTGGAGGACTGGGACACCTTCACACGATATCTCGCTTGCGACTTCGAGCTACCCATCGACATCGACACTATCAGTGATCTAGCGCCATATATCTACGCCATCGAGAGCTACGTCATGCGCATCGGGACTTCATCTACGTTGATGCCCTGTACGACTACATCTACGCTGGCGAATTTCATCGAGTCCACCTTTTCACCAGTGGACTCCGTGCTATATATGCTACTGGACGCACTACAGTGTGAGGCGCCCCGCACGATGGACACAGTGATCCACCCCGCTTATCGCCTCGACGCCCCCTGCCACGTTTGTCACATGACTTGACAACAAGCGACGGACACAACGCCATGGATGACTCGGCTATGACGGTTGGGACGTCGCGAGGGCCGATCCAGCCGGCTCCCTCGATCCTCAACGACATCGACGCCCCCATCCCCTACGAGGTCCTCAATGTGCGAGCTCCACCGCCGACGACGTGATGAGCGTGTGCCACATGCACAGGTGTTCTACCACGTCATACCCATCGCTACCCTGGAGGCGCTCATCTGGTCGAGCCTCCCAGCACCATCGAGCTACAGGCGGGAGCACCGGCCTGGACACTGCTCGAGGCGGTTGGCTTCCACCCCACGACATCCTCGCCATTGGTGCAAGCCCTTCTAGCGAGCATCTTCCTAATGGGAGAGCTACCACATAGCTTCTTGCCACTAGTGATGGTCTTCTTCTTCGACGACAACAGTTACCACCCCGCCAACTTCAACAGTGTCCCCATGGGCCAAGAGAGCAATGGCCTCCCAACCATCGGCCCAAATACAGAGTACGCCAACGTCCTCCTCTACGGCCAGCTGGTCCACTTGACCACAATGCCTACAAAGTGGGTTCCAACTACAATATGTCGACACCTACAGATTCAAGTGGACACCGGTACCATCTTCGTCATCTCAAGCTTCAACTTCTCCTTCACATGTCAACACCCAGGCAACAATCCAAATAAAAGAACGCTACTGTCTAGAAAAGGGGAGATGTCACGGCCCAAATAGCAGGGCCCAACAAGGCCAGGCACGTGCACCTAGGGTGCCCTATGGCCGGCCGCCACCGCCGTCGCCAACAATAGATTATTTAAGGAATAGAATAGAATAGGAGATTTCTTTAGATGCAAGTCTTTCCTGGACTATAAATACAAGAGAATTGTAATCATTTGAGATCAAGAAAAAATAACGAAGGGGAAACCCTCAGCTCTCAAGCCTTCAAGCCGTCGCCTCCCTCTCTCTTGCACGCCGCCGCCGCCACCCGCACGTGCACACACACGTGAGCCCTAGCATGCATGCGCTGCTGCCCCAACGCTGCCGTTCGCCACCGATCACCGCCCACCACCGCCCTCCACAGTCGCCCGAAGTCCGTCCGGACTGTCACCGTTGAAATCCACCCCTTACCCAACCCTATCCATAATAAATTAGCTCCCTTCTTTAACCCACCCCACCCCAAATTATTTTAGCTTTAACCCAAACCCCTTTCAACCCACAAACTTAACCCATAGATTTGCTATAAAAACCCATGGGTTAAGATAAAAATATATATATAGCTAATATATGATATGTGGGTTCACATTAAAGATCAGAAACCTTGGATTTAAAACCATGTGTCCACGTTATAAAACTTTATCTAAATCTATTAGAATTTATTGCAAATGTTTTAATGTCAAGCAACTACTTCATGTCAACAGGCACGACTAGATCGGTATGTGGGCCCCACATCACAAATCGGATCCTAGAGATAAAAGCTCATGTTCACATTATAAAATTTTATTGAAATTGACTAAAATTTGTTGCAGATGATTTATTAAAACAAGGAGGTACTTCGTGCCTGGCATTGCTAGATCAATATGTGGGCCCATGCCAAAGCCGGACCCTAGAAATAAAATCTCACGTTCATATTATAAATTTTTATCGAAATTGACTGAAATTTGATACATATGATTTATTGGACCCATTTCATGCCAATTGGCACTGCCAGATTAATATGTGTGGCCCACTTCAAAGCTAGACTTAAAAATAAGAGCTTGCATTCACATTTTAATTTTTTATTGAAATTGACTGGAATTTGTTGTAGATGAATTATTGGAACAAGCATCTATTTCATGCTGATTAGTACCCTAGATCACTATGTGGGTCCCACATCACTATCGGACTTCTAGAAATAGAAGTTTGTGTTCACGTTATTTATTTGCTATATAAACAGTAAGTTATATGTAAGAATATATAGCTTACTGCTTGCTTATTTGCTATTCTTATTGATTTGCAGGCTTCCAGCATGCAAGCCACACAGCATACTTTCCAATGGCAGCGAAACATCCATCCTTCCTTCAGTACCTGCTCCTCCCCCTCATAACTATGGCCTCCTGCGATGATCAATTTCTCTTCACTGGCTTCACACAAACCAGCTTAAACCTTGATGGTTGTGCCACCATCACAAACAGTGGCCTCCTTGATCTGACCAACGGCACTGCAATTCTCAAAGGCCATGCATTCTACCCCAACCCTTTGCACTTCCGCAAATCACCTGATGGTAAAGTTCAATCCTTTTCGGTCAATGTTGTTTTCAGTATCTTCATCACATACCCAGACTTGAGCGCTGATGGCATGGCCTTCTTCATCGCCCCTACCAAGAATTTCTCCGATGCACGGGCAGCCAAGTACTTTGGCCTCGTCAAGGACAAAAACAATGGCGACCCAAGCAATCACATCTTCATGGTCGAGCTCGACACCTACAAAAATGCTGAGCTGCAAGACATCAATGACAACCATGTAGGCATCAATATCAACAATGTGATCTCCGTCAACTCCAGCACTGCTGGCTTCTATGAAGATGACGGTGGTACCTTCAGGAATCTGACGCTCAATGGAAATCAGGGAACACAACTGTGGGTAGACTATGATCAGGGTACTACACAGATCAATGTCACCTTGGCTCCAATCAACATGGGCAAGCCATCAAGGCCACTGCTGTCTACAACCTATGATCTCTCAACTGTACTCTCCAACTCAACTTCTTACATTGGATTCTCATCCGTAGCTACTCCAATCAACACCCGTCAGTATGTGATGGGCTGGAGCTTTGGCCTGAATAAACCAGCTCCACCTCTTGTTGTTTCGAAGCTTCCCAAGTTGCCTTCGCTTGGTCCAAAGGCCCAGTCCAAGGTCTTAGCAATTGTCCTACCGATAGCCACTGCAACATTGATCCTCTCCATAGGCACAATTGTCGTTTTCATTGTGCGCAGGCGGCTGAAGTATGCTGAGGTGCGTGAGGATTGGGAGAGTGAGTTTGGTCCACACCAGTTTTCATACAAGGATTTGTTCCATGCTACAGGGGGCTTTAAGAATAAACACCTGCTCGGAGAAGGAGGTTTTGGTAAAGTATATAAAGGAGTGCTTCCATTGTCTAATGTAGAGGTTGCTGTAAAGAGGATGTCTCATGAGTCAAGACAGGGAATGAAGGAGTTTGTCACTGAGGTTGTTAGCATCGGTCGACTCCGCCATCGCAACCTTGTGCAGCTACTTGGCTATTGCAGGAGAAAAGGTGAATTATTTTTGGTTTACAACTACATGCCCAATGGTAGCCTTGACAAATATCTACACTGTGAAGAGCACAAGGCTATTTTATATTGGGGTCAGAGATTTCGAGTCATCAAAGGCATCGCTACCGGGTTGCTGTATCTCCATGACAAGTGGGAGAAGATAGTGATCCATAGAGACATCAAGGCAAGCAATGTACTTCTCGATGGCGAAATGAATGGCTGCCTTGGTGACTTTGGCCTTGCAAGGCTATATGATCATGGCACTGACCCACAAACAACACATATGGTTGGCACAAAAGGGTACCTGGCCCCCGAGCTACTGCACACAGGGAAGGCATCCCCTCATACAGATGTTTTTGCCTTCGGCATGTTCCTTCTTGAGGTTGCATGTGGGCAAAGACCTGTCAAGAAAGATGCAGAGGGAAATGAATTTTTTTTGGTCGACTGGGTGCTCGAGCACTGGAACAATGGTTTGCTTACAAGAACACTGGATTCCAGGCTTCAGGGTGACTACAACATTGATGAGGCCCAGCTTGTGTTGAAGCTAGGACTCTTGTGCTCACACCCACTTCCTAGTTCAAGGCCTAGGATGCGAGAAGTTATGCAATACCTTGATGGTGATATGCCACTACCTGAGCTGAGGCCGACCGAATTGAGCTCGAATATGGTTTCCTTAATGAAAAACAGTGGACTGAACTCAGCTGTCATGTCATATCCTCAAATATCATCAAGCTTCTGCACAATATCTAGCCTCTCAGGAGGAAGATGATATATATTGTGTGTGTGTGTTTTTTATGTTGTAAGCTGTTTAGTACATGGCTCATTTGTTGTGTGTCATAGAAATACTCATATGACTATGATCAGTCTTAGTACTATCTTCTTATTTTAGTCAGTTTATATCAGTTTACTTTTCGATATTGTGTGTTTTTTTTATGTAGTTGTAATTCTTATGATGACTATGACTATGATCAGATAGCTTTATGTATGTTTACCTTTCGAATTCTTTAGGTGTGGACAGTATTTGTTTTTTCAGAAAATAAGGAAAAAAACATTTTTCTTCCTTGTTTTCATTACAATACTGAATTATTAGTAGTGTTAAGACACAACATAGCTGAAGAACTAAAACAGCATAAAGAAAAGGATAACGAGATTTGTTCACCTAACAAAAGTTTACTAGACTCGAAAGGATCACCTAGGAAGAAATCTAATAAATTGTTCAAAACAAATACAAGGGGAAATGTTTTTTTTTTGTTAGAATTTATGGGGGAAAAAAAAATGTTCTTGAAATGGTGCTGCAGGGGGAGTACAGAGATACACGCACAGTTTCAGATTTGATTCGGGGACAAAATGAAATGAATCCATATCTTCGAGCAAGGGCTAATCGCGATTCGCAAACAAGTTCCAGGATCCACAGTTACCTCGAACTACTGCTGACAGCAGCGAGCAGCGTCGTCTCCACGGCAGTCCGGCGGTCGCCTCGCCGCCGTCGCGTCTCCTCGGAATCAGGCGCAGGCCATCCCCCACCCGCTGCAATCTGGCCTTCGGCAGAGGAATCAGGAGGACATGCCGAAGAGACGCCGGCCCAATCCTAACACTCTGAGCCCCGCCGCCACCTCACGCCTGCGCCTCACCACTTCACCGGTTCACGCCGCCGGCCGGGGCCGACCTCCTCACCCGCTGCAAATTCGAGGCACAGTCCGAAGCGGAGGGAGCTGCGGAGGATAGAAAGTCGAGCGGCCCAGAGCCGAAACAGAGACCATGGCCCAATACCAGGTGTTGCAAAGCCACAATCTTAGGCCTGCTAAGTATTGATGGCCCATGGTCCGAGCTTTGAAGAGCAATCAAGGCCTACCTTGGTTGGCTGACTCTTTTCCTCAGAAAATTTTATTATATCAAAGTAAAGGTGTTAAAAGTTGGACAAAAATTTTGCCAAAAATTTTGGTAGCAAAAGCCAAGTGAAGAATGGATTTCCTTAATAAAATTCCTTTCTTCTGCATCATGCATTTTTTTGTTTTTTGAAATCTGCTATTTGCTTCATTTAATTTTTCACTTTAGAATGTTGCAAAATTGCTTGGAATTTTCATGAACATCCATCAGAAAATTCCTTTTTTTGTATCATGCATCAGCTTCCGAGAAACATTGTAGCTTTAGTGTTTTTGTGTCTGATAGAGTGCAATGGTTGGCTTTTAAGTCTAAAAGTGTTTCTGTTGCACCATGCACATGTATCTCTATGGTTTTTTATTTCATTTTTATTTTCTACTGTCTGATGTTATATTCAAAATTATCTAGTCTAAGAAAATTGAAATATTTTTAGATCGACTACTTGGGCTGCCTTTGAAATGTGACCTCTGAAAATGTCCAAAGTTTACTCAAACAGTGATCTAGTCTAGTAATAACTAATAAGACATTATACATGACACGACTACATGACAAAGCACACAGTTTAGTGAGTAGTAATACAATACACACCTACACGTACACACGTGGTCATTTACTAATTAATCTTTGTTGGCTACACTTGCTGCTTCTTGGGCAGGAGCTGCTGCTGCTTCCGGCGGCCGCGCCTGGCCTCCTGCAGCATGGACACGACGTCCCTCATCGGCGGCCGCTCCTGGGGGCACCGGCTCGTGCACAGCAGCGCCACCCGCAACGCCATCCCCATCTCCTCCCGCGCCACCGCCTCGCCGCCCGTCTGCTGGTTCTCCGCCGTCGCCCACGCCGCCGCGTCCATCACGTCGCTGCCGGCCGGCGACCTTGCGCCTGACCCAGTCCACGATATTGCTCCCCTCGCCGTACTCCGCGTCGCCGACGGCCCTCCGTCCCGTCACGATCTCCATCAGCACGACGCCGAAGCTGTACACGTCGCTCTTCTCGTCCACCTTCAGAGTGTACGTGTACTCTGGCGCGATGTAGCCGTAGGACCCGGCGACGACGGACATGGCCGGCGGCGCCGCGGCCCACCACCGCCGCCGTGGATCAGCGCCTTGGCGACGCCGAAGTCGGCCACGCGCGCCTCCATGTCGGCGTCGAGAAGGATGTTGCTCGGCTTCAGGTCACGGTGCGCCACCGCCGGCACGCAGTCGTGGTGCAGGTAGCTCACGCCCTGCGCCACGCCGACGGCGATCCGGTGCCGCGCGTCCCAGTCCAGCGCCGCCGCCGCCTTCGCCTGCTTTAAACCCCTGGCGGCGGCGCCGGTGCCGGTGCCGTGTAGGAGGCCGTCCAGGCTGCCGTTTGGCATGTACTCGTAGAGAAGAAGTGTCGTCTCGCCGTCGGTGCACCACCCCAGTAGTCGCACGATGTTGCGGTGCCGGAGGTGGCCCAGCACCTCCACCTCCCCGACCATGCCGCCGGCCTGTTGCCGTTCACGTTGCCGTTGCCGGCGTTCGCGTCAGCGGCTGCTGGATCCTTCCGCCGCGGCTTCGGCGGTGGCTCTGCCGCCGCCGGCAGAGCTTCTCCTCCTCCTCCATCCTTGTGCGCCGACGGATGACGCCACAGCTTCTTCACCGCGATGACCTCGCCGTTGGGCATCTTGGCGCGGTACACGGTCCCAGACGACCCGGCGCCGATGATGCCGTCGCTGCCCTCGACGCACCGCGCCACGTCGTCGGCGGTGAAGTCCAGCCTCTGGAACGCGGTCATCCGCCACGGCCCGACGACGACGTTGGGACGTCGTGCACGTGCGCCAACCCCGCCGCCAGGCGCGTCGTCGTCGCGCCACTGCAGCCAGCGTGCGGTGACGGCGAGCACCACCATCCCCGCCATGGCCACGGCCACAGCAGAGACCCACATTGCCGCGGTGCGCCGAGCGGAGGTCACCGCGCCGCGTGGCGCCGCCTGGTGACGACGGCGACGACCGCCAGCGGTCACCAGATGGTTGAATGACACGTCGAAGGTCTCGAGCGTGGTGCAGTTGGTGAAGCCCGGCGGGACGACGCCGGTGAGCTCGTTCCAGGACAGGTCGATCTCGGTGATGGACGGCAACGCGGCGAGCTCGGCCGGGATCTCGCCGGTGAGCTGGTTGTGCTGCAGCCTCAAGCTCACCAACCGCTTGCACGTGCTGATGTCATTCGGGATTGCACCGGTGAGGTCGTTCCCTGCCAGCTCCAGCCGGTACAGGTTCGAACATCCCGCGGCGCCGAACGCCGGGACCTCGCCGCCCAACGCGCACTTGCTCGCCGCGAACACCTGCAGGTTCGGCGCCTGCCACGACACGTTCGGGAGCGCGCCGCCGACAGGGTTGCCGGAGATGTTGATGTACTCGAGGCTCGGAGACGCCACGAGGTCAGCAGGAACGCCGCCGCCGGTGAGCGAGTTAGAGCTCAGGTCCAGGTACGTGAGGTTCCGGATCGCGCCGAACCCGACGGGAATCTCGCCGGACAAGCGGTTGGATTCGAGCCGGACGCGCCAGAGCGACGAGCATTCGGCGAGGCTCGCCGGGATGGCGGAGTCGAAGCGGTTGTCGAAGAGGATGAGGCGAGCAAGACGGTTGCCGGTGCACATCGCCGGAGGAATCGGGCCGGAGAGGGAGTTGGTCGACATGTCGACGCGGACGAGCCGCCCACTCGCGCCCAACGACTCCGGCAGCCGGCCGGTGAGCGAGTTGTTCCAGAGCTGCAGCACCTCGAGGCTCGGCAGCGCGCCGATTGCCGCCGGGATGGTCCCGGAGAGGAAGTTGCTCATGAGGTTCAGCATCGTCAGGTTCCCGAGATCCCCAAACCCCGCCGGGATGCCGCCGGCGAGCAGGTTGTCGGACAAGTCAAGCGCCTGCAGCGCGCGGAGGCGGGACCAGTTCGGCGGTATGGGACCGACGAGCCGGTTCCTGAACAGGAACAGCTTCTCGAGGCGCGCGAGGCTCCCAAGCTCCGGCGGCAACGGGCCGGAGAGGTTGGCGACGGCGATGTCGAGGTACTGGAGCCGCGTGAGGTTGCCGAGCTCGGCGGGAACGCCACCGTCGTAGGAGTTGTACCCGATCTCGAGCTGCTCCAGCGACACGAGCGCGCCGAGCTCCGACGGGATCCGCCCGGTCAGCGCGTTCCCGGCGAGGTGCAGGAACTTCAGCGAACGGAGCTGGCCGATGTCAGGCGGGATACTCCCGTTGAAGAAGCTGCCACCGAGGTTGAGCCGCTGGAGCCGACGGAGCTCACCGAGGCCACGCGGGAGCGGGCCGACGAAGCAGTTGCTGTACGCGTCGAGGACCTCGAGCGTGGCACCGAGCGCCGCTTCCGCGTCGGGGGGAAGAAGAGCGTGCCGTTGAAGAAGTTGTGGCTGACGTCGAGCGCCCCAGCCGCCGTAGCTGGAACACCGCGGTGGCCGGGAACGCGCCGGTGAAGGCGTTCCCGCTGAGGTTGAGCGACGTCAGCGTGGGGGCGAGGAGTCTGGCCGCGGTGGGGAGAACGTGCCGGAGAGGTTGCGGCGGGAGAGGTCGAGCTCGGAGATGTCTCCCGTGGATGGGTCGCAGGTGACGCCTGGCCACGAGCACCATGGTGGGGTCGGAGAGCGTGTCGCGCCTGCGGAGGCGGCGGCGGCGTATGTCCAGGGAAGGAGTGAGGCGGATGGGTCGTGGAGGGAGGATTTGAGGGAGAGGAGCGCGAGGAGGGGGGAGGGGAGCTGAGGAGGCCGCGGTGGTGATGGTTAGGAGTGGGAGGAGGAGGAGGAGGCCGCCGTGGAGCGAGGAGGAGGAGGAGGCGGCGTGGCGGCGGCCATGGTGGCAGAGGAGCGGAGGTGGTGGTGGTGGTGGCATGGATGGGAGGAGGAGGGTTGGGGTGGTAAAATGGAGAGGAGAAAGGTGGTGGCGCACTGGCGAAGAAGGTCATGATGGAGGAGGAGGAGGAGATGGTGGTGGTGGACGACATGAGGAGTGAAGTGTGGAGTGGAGAGCGCGCGCAGGGGCATGGTGGTGGGTGGAGGAGGTGATGATGGTGGTGGTGGTCTGGTCGGGCCGGGCAGTGGGCGAGTGGCGGCGAGACTTTGCTGGATGGCTTCAAAGCTTTTTATGCCGGCGGCAATGGCGGATAGGCTTTTTGGCTGTGGCGATGCACATGCCTATTGCCTCTCATCACACAGCTACTACCACTCTGTGTTCCCTTCCTTGTTTTTCCGAGCGCGTTTCTGAACTTTTTTTCAAAGAGGAACTGCATTTAGATTTTTTTTTTTTTTGCAATTTGTATTTAAGCTTAGTTTGAAATTTTAATATATTCAGGTTTGCATTTCATAGATAAAATTTGGCCTTTGACAAATTTGTCTCTGTTTGAAATCTGCTTTTTTATGTGAGTAATATGCATGGTATTCTTATTTTCATACGTTGATTATAAATCCGGTGATGGCTTCTATTGTTTCTCTCGAATTTTCTTGGCGGGCAAATTCAGGTGATTTTTCTGGTTTGTCACCCGGACGACAGAAGCCTCCAAATCACCCGGGTTTGCCATAGACATATTCTAAGTACATATATTTCAACCTTCAACTTACACATAGTATTTCCACCAATCAACTATAGAACTCAGTACCAAACACCCTTCCAAGGTTTTACGGTGGTTTTATATTTTCTGAGAATAATACAAAATCATAAGTAATTTTTTTAAAACAAAAAAAGTGAAACCAATATCATTTTTTATAAAATGATATCTTTATTATGGTGCTTTTTTAGGTTTAGTAGTATAAGAGGGTATTGGATACCCAATTTCATTCTACATGATTAAAAATTGAGTTAATGTGCAAGTTTGAGGTTAAAACATGGATTCTCCTGGCAGTTCCTTCCGACGACGCGCCACTAGGCGGGGATGCTGTGGAGCCATGGTAGGATTGGGCCTCCGGCAGTGACGGTGTGGAGGTGCTCGAGGTCGGGGTCAAAGCTTGAACGATGACTTTTGCAATGTCGTTGTTTTGGAGCGTCCTTTCCTGCCTCTTCTCCTACCGTCTTGGATTTTGCATGTGAAGATCTTCCCTTAGTGGGATACTTTGTCGGCATTTTTTTAGTGTCGTTTCCTTCTTGGAGGCATTGTTAGGCTTTACAATTTTTTGTAGCCCCCTATTGTCTGGCTGCGGTGGTGCCTTGCTACCTGTTGTCTGGCCATGGTGGTGCCTCTCGCTTGCCCAATATGTTGTCATTTTTCTTTGGTCCATAGTTTGTTGATAGTTGAGCTGCGAGTTGGGCCATGTTGACCAAGTTGGAGCAAGTTAATGGATGTGTTGTGATAGTTGTCGAGTTGTTGTACCAAAGTTGTAAGGATGAGCAACACTTTCTTGTATGGTTTTTGGGGCCCAGTTTGTATTCAAAAAAAAATGGGCGGGCACATTTGCCTTTTTTTTTTTTTATTGGTCTAATAGAGATCGACAAAAAATCATTTTTATCCTAGGTTTGAAGTAAGTCAAACTTTTCAAATTTAGCTAATTTTTTTGTATATATTTGGTTAATAATTAAGATTGCTGATTGACTCCTTAAAAAAAAAGTAAGAATGACATTTGTTTAGGGACAAAAAGGAGTAAGAAAAAAATGAACATCTAAATTGGAGCTGAAGAGCACCGAAAAACAATAGTAAGAAAAGACAAGAGACTAAGGATTTCATGGCCTTTTTTTGCCTTTAGTGGGCTTTTTGTGGTTGCATGTTGATGTTGAACAGTGCTTGTGTTGTGTGTTGTTGTATGTACGACAACACGGCAACATAGAAATCTCTTTTCCCCGGCATTGTCTCTTTCACTTTCCTCCCATATAATATATTCCATCCAGACGATGATCTAGCTCCCTTGGTTGGCACCTTTTTTTCCCCTTTTCTCCCTTTTCTCAAAAGAGCTTACTACAGCTAACGGACAAATTAAAGGCCAAAGGCCGGGTCTCCCAAGGGCCCACGGTGTCAGTCAGCTATAGGGAGGGATCATCCAGTTGTGTGCCATGCATGGGAGTGAGTGAGAGGAGTGCACTCGATGAGCCTGCTGCAAGTGCCAACGCGTTGATATCCTTGGATCGTCTTCAACCTCCAGACAGACGCAACTGCTGCTGCTGCCCTACAGAGCCATATTCTTTTTTGTGACTTTGATGCGTGCAAATGCAATGGAGGAGTATAGGCTGTGATATGGTCAGTAAGCGTGTCTGCTCATGCTCAATTGCTCCCTGGAGGCCCCGGCCCTCGTGCAGAGTCCCAGTGGCTACTGGGGGCCGCCTGCCGGCCGGCAGCCTGTGCGAAAGCGAGCGACTGTGTGTGAAAGCTCTTTCTGTTGGTGCTCTGCTTGGCCTTCTCTGAATTATTCTGGACAGTTTGTTTGCTGTCACAGCTTAATTCTGAGCAGTTTTCTGCAAATGTCCTGTACCTGATCCGTGTGTTTTGCTTTGCCCTTTATTAGGGGCTGTAACTTCTTATTTCATCCGGGTCGCTGGATCGATTCTAGCTAGCTAGTGTTGATATATTGTGAGAGAAAAATACTATTGATTTTTTTTCAAAGCATGCATTGCACGTTCTACGTTAAGGGAAGTGGGAGTTTATAAATATTGACCTCAACTTGTAATTACCACTATCTGGTTCAACCAAAGACATGCATGTGCACCATGTCATACTACTAGAATAAGAATAATCATATCAGTTTAAGTAAAAGTTACTCGAGTGTACAAAACTGTCATGCGCCCCTCTGGCCCGGCCTCTCTGCCTCTCTCTCCAAGCGCTCGATCTGGGTGAAGCAACCAAAGCAAATCTGTGTCTTTCGCAACTCAGCAGATATTTATATATCATTTCATTCATTATTTTCCCTTCTTTAGTTTTCTTGCTTGAGCTAAATTTTTTGAGAGTAAACAGGAGGGGCGAGCCCCTAACAAACTAAAAAGCATTGCCAAGACTTCCTTTTGAGCTCTAATTTATTTGATTTGATGCGCACTGTCTGCTGCATGCATGGTGCGCGGCAAAATGAATGCGGCCGCAGAGAGGAACCATGGACACAAAGTCAGCGCTCTAGACTAAGAGCGAATTAAACCTTCTTATTTTCCATGCATCTAGCAAAGTTCACCGGCCTTTAAACCCACAGATTAGCTGCCACAGGTTAAATTAAAGTACATATATACAGTAGAAACAAGGAAAGACCGCCCTGCAGACGTACCCATGGATGGAAGCCAAGTGTCTCAAAAACCCATCACACGGACAGCGCTGGTTGGTTCAGTCTTAAACTTCGGTGGATGGATTTGTTTCTGGTAATCTTGGATATTTAATATAATCTTGAGATGATACCTCCCATTGGGATTCTCAGTGGAAGACTGTGGAGAGAGAGAAGCACACCACTGTTGTTAACAACTCAGGGAGACTAGCTTTGAGGAAGGCCAATGTTCTTGGACCAAGGAAATGTTATGGAACAAGAGAGTTCCTAATCATGATGACACTCTGCTTGAATAGTCTGTCCACATTGAGCTGGTACGTACAGGTCCTATACTCGTATACCATGCATGGTGTTTAAGTAAAGGTTACTCACATTATCCTGTAGTAGTACCAGCAGCTGATCCATGAAGCACTCGAGTAGTCGAGTGAAAAGTAGAAACTGTGTCAACTGTCGTTGCTCAGAGCTCTCGATGGAGACTGGGTGTAGAAATCAAGGCAAATCATGCCTTCAGACAGACCTCAGCTTATTGTGGTCCGGGGCAACTCTAGATAAATCCAAGAAAACCGACATGCAAGGAGAGAGAGATATATACTCCTATATTCATCGTCAAAACACTCTGTTTTGTTTGTTTCCTTGAAAACCGAGTAAATTAAACTGAGCATGACGAAGTGCAGTTTTGGGATTATTTTGCTGCCCATTGTCTGCATGGTGCGCGGCAAAATGCATGCATGCCGCAGAGAGACAAAGCCGAGCTGAGTCAGAGTGAGAGTAGAACTGAAGGACGCAGAAGCAAGAAAGTAGCTAGTCTTCATGCATGGTGGAGACATGGCATGACAAGCAAAGCTTCATGATCCATAAGTCCATGATCCTGCTGTAACTTCAAGAGCCAGCAGAGTTGACCTCACCACTTTTTCAACTGAGTCGTTACTAGTGGTAGAGGGTACAATATAAAATGGAGAGAAAAAAATAACATGCCAGGAAGTATTTTTCGTCGAATGGAACGTGTACATTTGTAAGGATTGAGCTTAAACATTGTACGGTTGTTGGTGATTACAATCAAGATAGAAGATAGATGATATGCTAATCCAGTTTGCATCATTTGTGAGGATGCATGCTAATCCATCTCACGTTTGTTGCAAACTCTGTTGCCTTTCTGCTGAATTGCATGTGCTCTGCATTAGGCCATTGTATATTTAGTACGTACCAGTATATATAGTCGTATCATCATTTAATTTGCTAGTTATCTCTGATAAAAAGCTAGGGATTAGACCGCTGAGCGAGATAATATATAAGGGAAACCTAGGTACGTAGGTACGGTGATGATTAGCATGATATGATTCATGCACTAGCCTTTTCTCCCCAATCGAGCTCTTGATTGGCTTCGATGGATCCCGGCCGTGAGCGTCAAGACTAAACAAATCGGAAAGGCGGTTCTAAATGCAATCATTATGTAGCATGGACTACTCCTAGTCTCATACATTTCATTTAAGAGACATAGTGGTCCTCCTCATCATTCCTAAATGTGGGCAGAGTGTAGTGTAGCATTATTGATTGATTTTATTTTGCATCCAAAAAGACAGATCGGTCATCATCATCACCACCGAGGTAAGTAAGCATGATGTAATGCAGCTGTAAGATCGATATTCGCATATAATTAACAGCTGAAGCTGAATTCAAGGTGAGGGGCTCAGCCACTGCATGCAAGTGCCGGATGGAAACTCAGGGAACGTGCCAACATCATCATCATCATCATCGATGCCACTGATGGCGGCAATTACAGGAGCTATCAGCATTTGTGTGCGTGTGTTTCACTCTCACTACTCACTGCTGATGAACTGTTTGTTCATCATCATGCCGTGCATGATCCTCGTCTCCTCCTTGCATTTGTGTGTTGTGGATACATCCACGACAGGCATGTGTTTCAGAGCCTAACGTACTGCAGGCAGGACTGAACATGATACAGTAGTAGTGATATACTCATATACCTCCTGCAACTTTTTTCAACAGCCCGGTCCGGCATGGCAATGGCAATGGAAATGGAACCGCCGGAATGATGCGATTGCGGCAGCCTTGGTGGAAACGATCGAGCATGGAGGCCGGCGTGGGCGTAACTAAACTAAAGCAGGGGAGGTCGGGTCGGGTGGGTGAGGCCTGACTGGATGGAGGGGCCGGGAGCATGCAGCTCCGATCCATGGCGTTCGACGCCGCCCGCCAGCAGACGCCTCTTTTGCTTGCTCGGCTGTTATGAGTCCTGCCGGCTCGCGGTAGGCTGACAAGTCAACACAGGCATCTCGCCCAGTCGGCTACTGGGCAGCCGATAGGATCCTGCTGATATAAGAAGCATTCGTACGAAGTGTATCAACTGTCCAGCTGAGCGCGCTCTCGATGGAGACTAGCTAGTGTAGAAATCAAGGCAAATCATCATGCCTTCAGACAGACCTCAGCTTATTACCTCAGCCTGGGCATTCGGTTTAAACCGACTATTCGGTTCGGTTTTTCGGTTCTCAAAAATTCGGTTCTCCAAGAACTCAACACCGTCGGTTTCTCTAAAACTCAAAACCGACTGGTTCGGTTTCGGTTTGTTACCGGGTTTTTCGGTTTAAACCGAACCAACCCGGTTCGATGGAAGAAGTAAAAAAACAGAAAAATGCCGCCATCGCCGCCGGGCCTCAACTCCCCTGCTCACCTGCTCTTTGCGCCGCACCAAGGCCTGCGGGTCGCGCGTCGCCGCCTCCTAGAACTGCAGCCGCCGCGCCACCGCGCCATCGACCGCTCGCGCTCGTGGTGGCGCCGCCCGGCCGCTCGTGCTTCGCGCAGTAGCGCCCGCCGCCGACAGATCTTGCCCCGCCCCGCGGCCCTCTCCAAGCAGCGCCGCCGCCCCGGATGCTTGCCCGCCCGCTTCTGGCGCCCTCAAATTCTTCGCCCAGCGCCACGGATGCGCCGTCGCACATGCTCGGCCGCGCCGCTCCTGCTCCGCGATAGGTTAGGGTTGAGTGACCGCGTTCTCGCCGAGTGGGGGTGGGGTTGGTTCGGCCGGGTGGGGGAAATTGGGCCGCGGACTAGGCCTTGCTACGTATTTGGGCTCCGCCGAGTGGGGGGAATTGGTGGAGGCGCACAGGATACGCCGATGTTGGTGTAGTTTCTCCGGTTGCTTTCGGTTTTCGGTTCGGTGTTGACGTAGAACCGACCACCGAGCTGATTTGTTGGTTTTTCACAGATCTGAACCGGCCGAACGAAAAACCGAAAAACCGATATTTCGGTTGGTTTAGGTTCGGGTTCGATTCGGTTCGGCTTTCGATTTTCGATTAAAATGTGCCCAGGCTGAGGGGCACCACTAGATGAATCCAAGAAAACCAACAAGCAGAGACAGCAGATGGATATGGATCTATTCATCGTAAAAACACTCATATTTGTTTCCTTGCAATTTGAAAACCGATCGAGTAAAGTGAACCAGTAAGCATTACGAACTGATGTTGTGAGCGTATTTTGATGCGCGCTGTATGGATGGTGCATGCGCGGCAAAATGGAGGATGCATGCTTGCGGCAGAGAAGACGAATAAAGCCGAACGAGTCAGACTCAGAGCTAGCACTCACTAGACGAAGAAGCATCAAAGTTTTAATGAGCCAGGCGCCCAGCCAGCAGAGTTGACCTGACCACTTTTTCAACTGAGTTACTACTAGCTAGTAGTAGCAGGGTACAATAAAATTGGAGTGAAAATATTGTACCCCGGTCGAAGTTCTGGGTTGAAAAATAACGTGTATCATCGTTACTTATGCAGCGATCTGAACTTTAACACCCTCTACAATAATTGGTGCTTACAACCAAGATAGACGATGATGATATATATGCTAATGCATTTTTTTTTTTTTTTTGGAGGATGACAATGTTCAGTGTGTGCTTGTACGACGTTGTACGGTAAACCTTTTCT
>JADLZK010008522.1:0-71476 GCA_015847255.1 Hyparrhenia diplandra | reverse complement strand
CTCCCCGGACCCCGTCGCGGTGCTCCGCGGACACCGCGCCATAAATCGACGCCTGGCACCCACCCCTCCCTCCCGCTCTCTTCTCCGGGTAGCGTAATCAATCCCTCACTTTGCTCCCCTCTATCGAACCCCTCTGATCCTCTGCAGCAACGAGCACGCACTCACACAACAACCTGTTTTCTGTACCACCTGTGTGACTTGCGCTCTTTGGTGCTCCACCACTTCAACGCGGCCGACCTTGGGGGCTCAGGGCCTGGGACACCGCGAGCCACCGCACCGCTTCCTCTGTGTGGTTCGTCACTTCTGCTCTGTGCAACTATGGGCGATTCAGTTTTGGGCCGACTTGGTGTGACGGCAATGGCATGCGATTTTTGCAGGGCTCATGCTGGGTCGGCGGGAGTGTATTCTGTCGCTGCGGGTGCTGGACTTGGGAATAAGATCATCAGGTGAGTGGATAGGAGCCAGACAGTTTGATTTTGTCCTTTTCGGGGGTTTGCACACAAGCTATTAGATCATTCTATTCTATTGTGCTCTTGTAAACAGGCTACTTGACATTTATGTTGTGTAGTGTTGGTGCTACAAACTTGTAATGTTGCAGGAGAGCTGCCAGCTAAGAAGGGCCATTTCAGTGTAATAATTCAATGTTGAACTTCAATTGCTTATAACATAGATTAGATATGTAGAATTGAACTGTACTTGAAGGAGCTTCTTCAACTTCTTTGTGAATTTAGGATTAATTTGTACTAGATCCTGAGGACAAAAAGTGACTATGGCTGGACCATGTAGCATACTATGTGTTCCTGACAAGTAGATAGTGTCAGAACATTGTTGACTGTAGATGGATGAGCTGTTAGGGTGCAGCATATTTGACCAGATTATTTTCGCTCTGATGATTTTGATCAATGTGTTCTCTTCTCATGTTGATGCAGCCAGGGCAGGGATGGGACCTGTAAATGTTGGACGATTGAAGAAGCTGGGCTTTCAAGGTATGACTCCTTTTTTGCTCATCCTATAGAGTTTAAACAAAAGCTATTTTTCTTCAGGAGAGGCAGGTGTACACATCTACTTTTTTTTCAAATGAAAAAATGAGACCTTAAATTTGAAGGATAATCTGGGATGTGATTAGTGGAAAATAAACTCATGAATGTAAATGCAAAGGGAAAACCTATATTTGTCATATTTGTCATATTATACACATATATAGGCAGAAAATATTGCTAAACTTAGAAGCCATATAGCTGATCAAATTCAGTAGTTTTACAAGACAACTTCAATCTTAACCCCTGAATACAGAACAACTATCATCGGGCCTCAAGCCCTCTGGTGTCAGTTATGTATGCAAATCATATTCTGCAATTTTCCATTGATCATCAATTACTGCATCGACACATCCATCTTATTGATCTGTTTGGTTTCTAGTAGACTTTATGGTTCATGTGAGATTTGTGTTGTATGGATCGGGTAAAACATATTCATCTTATTGACTTTTTGTAGGAAGCCCCTATTTACAGTCAAAACAAGCACATATCATTTCTGCAAGATGTCTTTGGTGAAGCCTTCTTCTACACATGCCACAAAATCCGCTCAACCTGCTCAGCTAGTGATTAGAGCCACAAAGAGAAAATACAGAATGCCATGGTGTAAAACCCTTCAGTAGGCCCCTCAAGAACATGATCAATGTATTGAGCCAACACTTAATCAGCTCTTGTAAAGTCAGATAACTTTTTTTTTTAAAGTGTAATTGACCTTAATAACGTTTTGGTTGGCTAGGCACTACCTCTAATGGGCATAATATGTTGGCAATTGCTGGTCAAGAATCTTCCCAGGTTAGTCCTTAAGCAGCCTTTTTGTTCGAAATTGACCTATTGTATGAAAGGAATGATATTAGTACCACTGTTACTAGGTATAGTAAAGAACGCTTGGATTAGCTGGTGAAATATACAGCAATCTGTATAATTTTTTTCATATTTATTTAATGCCTTAGTTTTGTTTTCATGCTGTAACATCAAAGGAAAACAAATCTGCAGGTTGAGCTTTAGGGACATTACAAGCGCTAGAAAGATCATAACCTTGCCCCAAACATGTAGCTCTAATACAACAGATCATCCTACTAAGAAAAAAAGGTTCATTTTCACTTTTTTCAGCTGTAGCTGTATTTTCTCATGAGATAGCATCAAGTGCAGGTTAAGTCTAGTATGTTGATCAAGTACTATTGTGTACTCTTTTCTTTGTTTTTTTCGCGAAAACGGGAGAGCTGAGCTTCATTATATTAAGAAGAGAGAAAAGGCAAGAGCCCATACAACACACACGCCACACACACACACACTTAGATCCAAAGGGATTGCATTCGCGCCGGTGACACAAACACAAAAGTCAACCACTGCTGAGCAGGACACTAACTACTGGGGAGGAGGACGGCCAAGAAGGATAGCCCTCGAGCCCCTGCCATAGACCACATAGACCAAGCGGCGTTCTCGCCAGCCAAGGTCAAAAGCACATGCTAAGCTTGGGGCTGCTCCATCGAAAAAACACACCTATTGGGTGATGATTCCCGATATAGTCCAAGCTCCGAGTATAATGAGTGAATTAACTCTGCCTCATCAATCCATCAGCGGCACAGCTGCTAGCTTTCTCCCACCAAGCATGGAAGGATAGTTCCGTAGGCTGGGGGGACAGGATTTGGAGACCGACTTGTCTGAACAGACAGAACCAAAACTCCCTTGCAAAACACACAGTGGACAAGGAGATGGTCAATAGTATCCTCTTCTTGGTCGCAGAGAGGGGCAATTCTCATTTCTCAGGATGAGGCAACCCCCACTGCGTGCCGGCGGCGACAGCCGGCCCAACACTTACTCTTTTCTTTGTAGATCCTTCAGTTATTGTACTCCTATTTCCTAGGGCTACGCGCCTTCATGATAGTACTAGAGGACCTGCACTATGTAAAAATCATTGCACGCTGGTTGCTGGTATATATAATTGATTTTTGGAGGATAAGACCTTTTTTATCTTTTGGGATTTATGGATATGGTTTAGGATGGATCCCTGTTCTTTCTATAATATGACACTACAATGTGGTCCATAATATGAGTGGTATAGTACTCTGTATCTGCAGAGCAGTCATAAAATCCCTTAAAATTGTGGTGTCATTATTTGTGCTTTAAGTAAGGCACACAAACTTATCCTGTTTATTGTAGGACTATGTATGGCTGTTGCAAGCTTTCATCCCCCATGAAGCTGCAGGCTACATAAATATTTTGTCAAGGTTAATATCAATATCAAGCTTTCTCTAGACAATTTGTCTATGTTACCTTCAAAAGTTGAGGACTAAATATGGTACCTTGATCTCTAATCTAACCACATCTTTTGTTCATTCTTAGTCTGCCAGCTAATTAGTTTTGAAACTAAGAAAGAGCCATATCATATATGATTCACTAGAAATCTTCTTGTCCAGTCATTTCTTATTGTATACCTTTGTGGAACGTCAGTTTGATTGTTCCCCTAAACAACCGTGATCACTAATGTAACCACATGTTTTTATTCACTAATGTAACCATATGATTCACTGGAAATTTTCTTCTCCAGTTGTATATCTTGCTGAATGTCAGTTTGATTGTTCTAACTGAAGTATGCCAGCATTTCCAGTCTACATAATGGATTAGTAACAAGCTCTGGATTTGTTGAAACTAGTTACGAAGATGGAAGCACTCTTTGGTGGGATGTAACAAAGCCTGGGTTACCTTTATGTTCAGTCAAATATCATTCAGAATCAGGTTTCATGCAGCCCCCTCTCAGTTTTTCATCAGCTATTCAACTTCCATTTTTCAATAGTAATACATTTATCTTCCTTTGATGGAATGAAACAAGGCATGGTCTAATAAGTTGCAGGTGTGCAGCTTTATCCATTGCTATTGATGGGTTTTGCAATGGTGGAATCTCAGGAGGTGCTGATGATAAAGTAGTCATGTTCACGCTTGATCATCTGAAAAGGTTTGCCCATCTGTCCTTGTCATGGAAGGTTTATGATATGAATAATGACATTTGTCTGTCCCTGTTTACTCCAAGTCTGAGTGTGCCTTGTATTGCTTGCAGGTTTCCAAGTTATATCTTTTGTTAATTAATGCACTATTAGTATTTTTTTTTCCTAGTGCAGGTAAATGCCCATAATACATACAAGAAGTGGTTATAAGAACTTATCATTACAAAGGACAAACTCAGTTTAGGGCTAGCTAATTTGCATTGATTAATTTTCTGTATCAATGAATGTGCAATACTGTGAGTTATGTGTTAAACTTTATACAAGGTTTGTGAGTGGCATATAGTATAGATCATGTTGTCGTGTTGCTATTCTAGTGTTAATAATTAAAATATTTTGTGGAACATCACAAAGTATCTTGATTTGAAGATGTAGTGGTTTTGTTCCATATAGGAGTGCTTTTGAATTGTCCGTGAACTACAAATTTTGAGTTTGTCCATAGGTCCTGTTGGCTCGTTGTGTTGATATGATATATTTCCTTGTGATTGTAGGGTTCATTTATTCTTAGGAAAGAAATAGAACTTGAGCGCCCGGTATAGCTGGCATAGCGATTCGCCAGACAACAAGATTGCTGCAACTGCTGGCTGGGATCACAGGTTTTTCCTCCATTTTATATTTTTATTGTTTATTACCAGCGTAGCAATTTAACGCATTGTTAATGGCTTTTTCTAAACTTGTCTGTCAGTAATTAAAATAAATGTTAATGTGGATGCCCTGGAAGAGTTTGGAGGACTTGCTAATGTTGTCTCTTCTAATTGTTGCAGTTGTTGCATCTGTGACCCTTTTTATGGTTTTACCCTTTTCAGGATTCAGTGTATAACTACAACAAAGGGAATGCTCTAGCCCGTGTTAAAAAGTACCACAGTGCTTTGGTATGCAACTTGTTCATCTTACCGTGTTCTTTATTTTCTTTATAAAGCATACAGCAGCTAATTGATATAGACTTTTACCTCCCTCAGCTAGCACTTTCATTTACCAGAAATTGACTATGCTTTGCATTTGGTCCTGTGCGCCCTGATGATATATTCAGCCCAACACTCCTTCAGGTTCACCTGGCTAATTTCTGCAGGCATATAATACTTTCTTCCTCTTCACAGTGCAATGCAGTAACTTTCTCATCTGACTCCAAGCTCATGGCTTCCTTCTGGATCGGCGGATACGACGGTTGCATTGTGGGACCTCTATCCCCAAAACCTCAAAGCAAAGTAGACGTCACAAAAACAGATGAGGCCTCCTGCTAGCTCAGCTGTGCCTTCAGTGCTGAATGTGGTTTTGCTTGTGTATAACTACGGAGTATCGTATCCCCCAATGTTTTATGTAGTTTGGCCTCCTGTTAAAGGCACATTGTTCTCCTGTGCCGGAATTTTGGGGCTTTCATGCAGCAGTGAATGAAAAATCTGAACTTGCCGCAACCGAGTAAGCGGTAACTGTTGATCGATTTTCTTAAGCTAATCTAGGACTAGCTATTTGACAAAAAAACCATTGGGGACACCCTTGGTTTCTTTATTGTTCATTGAAATTCTGGTCGGCTTCATGGAACAGTTGTCGCCTCTAATTGTAGGCAATTGAAGAACTGACTCTTTGATTGTGAGACTAATTGCACAATCTTTAGCAAAAGTCCAGTATACATTGTATCTGCTGCTGTTAAAATAAGCTTTAACAGGCTACGAATTCATTAATAATTGGTAAAGCAGAGACACCAACATCTGCCGATCTGGTAGTGCTGAAACTGAATATAGTTCTGTCGGTGGAAGAGAGTTCGTGTCCAATGTTTCATGCAGTTTGGGCCTCCTTTTAGGCCCGTTGTTTGCATTGGTCGGAATTTTTGAACTTGCATGTGTCGAAATTTTTGAAGTGGTTTATTCTTGTCGCGGGAGAAACAAGCAAGTTAAAGTTATGAACTTATATGACGTGCCAGAAGGCAGAGGCAAAAGAAAGAACTCGAGATATGTCGTTGGGAACGATTCAAACTCTTCTAGACCGGTTTCGATCGTGCCACAATTCTCAATCTCAAGAAAGTCTCACGAGCATGAATCTGACATAATGACAATGCAGTTGAACAATTTAACTCTTTGAATTTGAATACTGGGATTATTTGAATAAAACTACTGTATGTATATAGCAAAAGTCTAGTAACTGCTGCTACTACTATGCTACAGTAGTAATCGGTAAACGCTGCACCTACGTTTTCTACTGATGATCGAATTGCTCGTGAAGATCAATTGACGTTTAAGGCGACGGTCTCGAAGATGGCCAGCCCATCGACGGCGGTCCCAGCCTTGTCACGCAGCAGCAGCGGATGCTCCCGCAACGGCCGCTTCTTGAATCCGTCCTGCCATGCTCGCCCCTCAACGCCGCCTCATCTTCGCCGCCGGCCTCAGGGACGTTGTTTGCTGAAAGCGCCGCTGCCCCGGTCGACGGAGCCGAGGTGGTGCCGTCCAAGGTGCCATCGAACGGCGCCTCGCAGAAGGCCATCGCGGACGCAAGCTTCTCCATCGGAAACTTGTTCGCGGCCGCGTCCAGCAACGCCACCACCAATTTGCCGCCGGCGGTTGCGGAGGCGCTGTACCCTCTGCTTGCACCCACCGATGACGCAGCTGAGGTGCCGCCGTCGAACGGCGCCTCGCAGAAAGCCGCATATCGGACGCGAGCTTCTCATCGGCCACTTCTTCATGGCTGCGGCCAGCGATGCCACCATGTTGCTGTAACTGCTGCCGGTTGCGGACCCGGCGGCCTTCGACGGAGCCAAGGTGCGTGGCGCATCACTGGCCATCATGGCAACTACGCTCAGGCTCTCCATCTCTGCCGCTATACGTACTGGTTCGAGTTCGATCGATTGGTTTTGGTACGGAATCGCCAAGCGGTGTTACGTTTATATGGGCGCCCGTACGTAGGCGTAGCTTTGCCAACTTGGTTTCCGCTCGGACGCGGCGACATGGTGCCGTGCCGGAGTCTAGTCGGAAACGTACAGGCAGAGGCAAAGGGGGGTCCTCCTGCAAACCGTGCGCGGCGGAGCCATGACCCGCTTGGCCGGGTCTCTTGGCCAGGAGGAGATTCACAGCCTGTAGTGAACAGAGTATTTTAACAGATTCACAATGGAAAAAGTCCACATTCTCCCCCAACTATCACAGAAGTTCACTTTTCTTCCCTCAACTTCAAAAACAGGCAAACCACCTCCCCTAACTTTTCAAACCATGCATTTTTCCTCCCCCGAGCGGTTTCAAGGCGGTTTTGTTTCTATAATGCTTGAGTGGGTTGCTTTCTGTACCAGCACTTTTAAAAAAAAAATTCAGTTGAAAAATCATAGTAAATCATAAAATAAAAAATCTGGTTTTGTTTGGACTCCCACATGAGTAGATCTACACCAAAAAGAATATATAATATGATATGCTTTAGTATAAAATTTTTGCTACTAAAATTTTGTCTTTTTCTTTTTATTTTTATTTATTGAATCTTTAAAAAATTATAGAAAATAAAAAAATCATAAAATAGAAAATCTAATTTTGTTAGACTCCCACATGAGTAGATCTATACGTGCAGAATATTTAATATGATATGCTTTAGTACAAAGTTCTATAAGGTGAATATATAATTAATTAAAATAATTCGTAGCCGGCTTCTATAATGATTTTGTCGAACTAAATCGGATTATTCATTTTATTATTTTTCTATGATTTACTTATGATTTTTCAAAGATTCAACCGGATTTTTTAAAAAGACAAATGTGCTGGTACTGTAGCAACCTATGGTTACTGTAGAAGAACCCGCGGTTCTTGTAGCAAAACCGCCCCTCAAAACCGCTCGAGGGAGGGAAAAAATGGTTTGAAAAGTTAAGGGAAGGTGATTTTGTCCGGTTTTGAAGTTGAGAGGAAAAAAATAACTTCTGTGATAGTAGTGGGGCAACAATGTGGACTTTTTCCATTCACAATCAGTCTCTTGGGTGCTTCGATTCACAATCAGAACGAACACCTAGAGCATGTCAAGCCCTTGTTGGTTCCTGAGTCTGGACCGAGACATTGGCCTTGGCCCAGTTCGGCAGCCCAGCTCGGCCTCTAGCCCACGGCCAGGCCTTGCTGTTGGCCCACTAGCAGAGCAAATCAGCCCAGCCGAGCCCATCCACGGCCTTAGACGCCCAGGAGCCCCGGCCTGTAGAAGCCGAGCACCCTCTCCCTCTCCCTGTAGCCGCCGCCGCCGCCGCCGCCTCTACTCTTCCTCCTTCCACCTCCAACCGATGTAACCGGCAACCCGCGTGTGGTTGCGGCGTTACGCCGCCGGAGACCGGTGACGCAACCCCGCCCGGCCGCGGACTCACCACCGCGACGCGCCCTCTCGCGTTCTGCCGGTGAGCCTCTCTCGACGGCTAAAATCCTCCTCTTTACCCCTTCTTCGTCATTGTCCCTAACTGAGGTCGACTTTCTGGCCATCTTCTGTGTGTTTCGCAGCAGCGTCACCGCGCCGGAACACCGCTACACACGCCGCCTCCCTTCAGCTAAAAAGGGAGTTTCTCTCTGCGTGCCTGCGCCAGGACTTCACCGACGTTGCCGCCCACCAGCCGAAGCCGCCGCGCGCGGGAACGTCTTCTCCTGCGCACCGGCTGCTCTGCCTGCACCGCCACTCCCGGCACCACGCGCTCTGCCGCCGCCGAGCCCTCTGGTGAGCACCGCTGCCTGAAGCCCCCACCCTTTTCGCGTTGCCGATAGCCTGCCTGTTCCGGCCATCGCCGCCGGCTCTCTTTCCGCACAACCACAGCACACACCCACGCGCAAGCCGAGCCACGGCGTGCGGGCGAGATCGCCTCGCCTGCCATCTGGCACCCCACACAAACACGCCACACTTTTGCACGAAAAGTCTAGGAAGATCGACTAGGAAAAAGAAACAACTCTTAAAAAGACTCTCCGAACTCTAAAATTGAGGCATGCCATTCAATTTGTGATAGTGCCAGTCTAATCTTTTTTATGGCATCCATGCTCGTCTTGCTATCTAGAATGATCTGTAATAATGTTGAGACTTTACATTATTGTGTATCATTTTTTGACTGTATGGACTTTCTAATTGCAACTTTGTTATTAGATAACACTGTGATGTGCTAGATGTAATGAATTTAGTTAGGATGTGCTATATCTTGTGATCTGTTAAGATATTTTTCATTTTTTTTGTATTTGTGGTGTATGATCAACTATAATTAGTTTCTAGCGAAATTATGTCAATTGAATTTAATTTGAATTTGAGCCGAAATTTTAGGAATTTCCCCTTTCTCAATGGGTTCTGGAATTTTGTTTCCTGGAATTGAAAACACAAACGCACAACCATTGGCCGTATTTGGGCACACATTTGGGCACATGTTGTCTGCACCGTCGCGATGAGTAGCGAGCACTGTCACATAGTGCTCTCCTCGCCACCCCTCATGGTCGAGGCACGGACGCCCGTAACCTGTTCCTCTTTAAGGGTGTTGTTGATTAATTTAATTTAATATAATAGAGTGTTTGGTTTGAGATATAGAGCAGTCTATCATTTTTTCTCATAATTTTGTTATTTGGTTTGTTCAAAATTTTATACAGGAGAAGACATGGAACTGTCTTCTCAAGTCGTAGCGAATGCAAGAAAAATCGGTTGTTGTTGTTTCTCCTGATGGTGATGACAGTGCTAACAATTATTACTGTGGTTTTGTTGTTGCTCGGGCTAGAGTCTTTAAAAGGAAAACATTATACCATGGTGATTACTCCCAAGCCATTTCTTGTAGGAGAAAATCAACGATTCAGGGTGTGTTTTTTTGATGGAAAACGATCACCCGCGTCACTAGTCGCTGAAAATCAGTACTTTTGTCTCCTTTACCACAGGTGTTCATAGAGGTTGTGTCGAGTATAGTCCTTCAAACATGGATATTATTTGCTCTCCAACCTTTATGTTGGCTACCTATAACTCCCACAAACACTATCCCTGTGCCTACACACATAGCTCTGTGCACTCTAGAATCATATGCTTTTTGATGATATAGAGAGGAAAGTAGAAGGTTCAGAGAACTTTTTTTGATTACCTGTGGTGAATACTTCGACACAACACCTGATGGAATTGACTGTAAGTGGAGGTTTAGTGTATAGCCTGTCAGGGACACCTCTCTGGAGCTGTTGTTCAAGATTGTCGTCTGGAAAAAATACAAGGGAATGAAAGTTGTTGCTGGGTCTAGTTATCTCAATGAACTTCTAGAAAGGTTACTTCCTGAAGTGCCTGCCACAAATAAAAGAAGGGAGGAAGGAAGAGAAAGAGGAAGTGAGGATCAGCGGAGCAACGAGAAAAAAGGACGTCTGATCACTCCTGGTGAGTACAAATTAATTATTAAAAAAGATCCATGTTTTTGTAAACTAAATTCCATGTCTAAGTTTTAAAATCCATCAAAATTTCTCATAGACAAAAATAACATGGGTAAATGTTCTTTAACTTCTACAGCAGTTTATTTATTGTTTCATACTGGATGGTTCTTATGATACATGGGAAGCCAAATGTAAATGTAATGTAATGGTATTGTCGCTTTGCTCTTGTGACTGCAGTTCCTTTTAACTTGCATAGAAGTTTCTTCTCTGAACAGTAAGTGGCTGACCTGTTGTGTCTTGTTTCTGAAGGAAAAAAACTGAAGTCAGGCTGATCAAGTTGTTATGGAAGTCAAGCCACTGAGGCTACATCTGCAGTGATTCCAGGACTACTCTGTTCGGAGAATCAGGCAACTCACAGTCCACATCTTATCTTAGTGTGTATAGTACTCTAAATGCGTGTAACTTGTGCTATGGTCTTATGGACTACCCTTGTTGGGCGTACTGTTCAGATATTAATGGTGGCATTTCAGATGTTGGTGGCTAGAACGTGCCTTTTATTTCAGGCCTTGTGTTGATGGCGTATCACTGTGTGGTTGTATTGTAATATCAGCACGGTGTGTTTGAGGTACTGGCGTACTGCCATACCCCTGGTCAGAATAGATGAATATTGTCTCGTTTTCCACTATCTTAAGGGCAATAAAACCATTGAATATGTGTTTTTTTTTTTGGCAGTGCGCTCTTGGTTGTTCTCCTAGGATGCGTGCCAGAAACAATTATGTCGCTGTACCTTGAGAATTTAGAGTTGTTTGCCTTTATGAACGGAAACTAGAAATCGCTCCGGCAAGCTTCGATGGCGCCTCGATTGCAAAAGTTTGTGTTAGCCTGTTTTGGGCGTCTCCAGTAGTTATAAATTTAGCCGATTTGAATCCAATTGGGCGATTTTCACATTTATCTCCATATTTTAAAACGGATATGATTACAAATCCGAAAGTATTGTCGAATGCTAGTTGAAACCGTTCAGGTTCAAACACAGCTAAATTATATATATTTAATTTTCCATTTAGCTTACAAAATATTATATTAGCATATGAACAAGAACATATGAAATTGATGTTTCAAATAAAACATAAATCTTACAGTAGTCTAAAACATTCTAGAAATGGCTGAGTATTATAGAGTAGGAAAACCGAACCGTTTCATATGGCATACAGAGGATGGAAAAGAGTATATGCATTTTTTGAACGGGTAAAGAGTACATGCATTTGAACATCCAGTGTTACAAATAGAGCACCAAACACCTAAGTAATGTTCCCAAGACGAGCAGAGTAGTTTAGGTTCATGCATTTGTAGAGATAAATTTGTGTGGTCCTTGTTACTACTACATGAACTCCTTTGCTTTAAATCACAGGGTCAAGCTGACCTACTTTCCTTTCCATCTTACAACAAGTTTAGGTTCAACACACCTGTGCCAACCTCGCATTCATGCTTGTAGGTTGATGAATTAATACAGTATACATTGCTGGTGCTTGTAGGTGTAGGGCTCAGCATGGACTGAGCATATCACCTTGTTTCAACTTCTATCTGAATGTTCTTTACAGCTTATTGGTCATTCCAGTTCAGTGGTCAATTTTTTTTTTTGCATAGTTTTTTCTTTACCTGGTTTATGACCATCACACTTTTATGAAATATCTGCTACATGTAGATAAAAAAATTATCTGCTACATGTAGATAGTTGTTAGATTGATTTGTATTCATAACTTGAACTGGTTTTCACATATTATTGGTGTATTTAGGTAGCCTACCAAAGCCAATGCATATCACACCATTAACCTGTTGCTGCATGCCTATGTGTGGTTGCAGACTGGTACAATGCCGGGTCTTACTACGAAGGAAGTACGGCGGCGAAAGTGGAGAGCCGCGGCTTCTGGAGGTTTCTGGCGGCTTAACAGGAGCCATGGTGTTGCGTGAAAATAGCTAGGTCTTGTAGAGCTATGCCAGGTGCCCGTAGGGGAGATATAATCTCAATCCTGGGCTGGTTTCATTGATAACAGACTTGGACTATTTGTAGTCCTTTACAGACCCGACTCATGCTAGGATTTAGATAACAACTAACTCAACTCAATCCAATCTTAACTAACTAATCCAATCTCCAACTAACTCAACTCAATCTACTGAACCTATGCCTGAGACTGCATCTGGACATCTATCCTGGCCGGTTGGGCCTCTAACCTGCGGTGGTGCAGTCAAGTCAGCCACCGTGACTCGCTCGTCGGTATACATTTCCGACCATAACACAGACCCTGTCAAAGTTACAGCTTCCTCTTTTTAGTAAACGAATGGTTACCAATAGTCCAATAAATATCCATTTTACCAGGTACAGGGGGTTTTTGGACTTTGGATATTAGAGGCTAAAAGAGTAAGACATGGCGCTGGAGATCTATATATCATGTTCCATTTAGAATTACAGCTGCAACTGTCCTTCGTTTTCCGTCTCACTATTTTTTTGGTTTAAATCCTACAGAAATATTATCTTGCCATTATGATATATGATTTAGGTTCAGTTTCGGATGCCTGTGTGTCTGTGCCCATTTTGGCTGTTCTGCTATCTGTGCAAGACAGCACCATTGTGCCACTGGCTGGACCTTTACCTATGATGATATATTAATCTGGGATACTACTATTATAAAGATATGTTTTTCAGTAGAGCGAATAATTTTTGAATTCCTTCTAAGGAAGATTTTGAGGTTTTTCCTTCAGCAAATTGTGCATTTCATTAGTTTAAGCTTATAACTTTGTCAGCAGTGACATATATATGTATGATAATCACATACATGGTTGATTAGTATCACTCCTGTTTCTCTATGCAAAAAGTAGATTCGTTAGGGTAGCCTCATTATTTCTACTTTGCCACAGGTTCCCAACAGATTTTCCATACTAATGAAATATGATGTAGCCAATCTCAGTGGTCAGGTACGTGCATCGATGTGATTTTCATAGCACATTGTACAGTAGGTATAAGTACTTTTGCTTATGCTTCTGTACTCTGCTACCACCTACAGCTGCAAATGATGGTCATTCAATAGTCTCATGATGATTTAGATTCCAATTTTCATGTCAATCGGTTGTATTTCTTTCATTACTTCAGTGTCCAGTAGCAACTTGAGATCTCTGTGTTTGTTATCAGTGTGTCAGCCTAACAGCAGCTCACCTCTCCTTTCATTTCCAGACTAGAGTTTACTTGAGTAAAAACTTATACATCTACATGCTGGGGGGCGCCACTGTCCCATAAAATATATACTATGAAAAGCATGCTCTTATTATTTAGATACCAAAACAGCATGTATTTTCACTGCCCTTTCCAGTTCCCTACATATTTTGTTTACATACCACAGCAACATGCCTTTTTCTGGGTATATATTTAGCAAAGTAAAAAATGTGTTCAAATGGACATTTTGCAAATTCCAGGTGTCTTCCCCTGTTCAAGCTAGAAGGTGATTGGGGTGCATTCGGTAACAAAATTTGTCAAGATATTTGAAATGGGGTTGCTACACGAAATGCTGGACTTGATGACATGGGAGGTACCTCTCTCAAGCAGGTAGCATGATGATCCATTGCCAGGCATAAAAGGGCTTCGAATCACAGGTGAACCTTTTTCTGGACGAGAACTTCAGGCAAACGAAGACTCCACCAATGGTACTTAAGGTGGCCTAGATTACTGAACAAGTTTGTCTGGCGCAGATTTACAACCTATTCATTCGAGACAATCTCAGGGCCTTCAAATAGGCAGGTGTCTCCTGTTTTTCATGTCGCATCAATTCACCACTCATGTTGTTTGTTGGTCAAAACTCCTGTGGATTCTTTATTTTGGAAAGTTCTGTACGGTTATATATATATGATGACTCATGTGACCTATATGATATGAGCTCTTTTACAATACTTGAAATTGCCTCTCATTTACTCCTATGCCTCCACAAAATAGCATTTTTGTTGATTTAGGGAGTAATAAAGTAATTTTGCATATTCCTATCCCCACCCGCCGCGCCCCTTCCCCGGACCGACCACGACCCGACGGAACCCCGACCTGCACCCGACACCATCCTCTCGCCCTCGCCCTCGCGACTTGACCGCCGCCGCCGGCCGCCGCCGCCCTCGACGTCGCCGGATCGAGCCCGCGAACAAACGGCGCGCTCGCGTCGCCAAAGCCACCACCGACTAGATCGAGGGATCTCGCCGAGCAAGACCGCCTCCCGCCGCCAGCAACGGGCCGCCCTCGCCGGCTCCTCCGCTGGCTCGGCCAGCGGCGAGCAGCTAAGGCGCTGCCGTCGCGTCCCGCGGTGTCCGCCGAGGCGGCGGGCGAAGGCGGCCGGCCGGGCGGGCGGCTGTCGGCGCCAGCGTCCGAGGCCGGGCTGGCCCAGTCGGGCGGCGCGCGGCCTTGGCGAACCAACTTCGTCGTCTGCCATTGCGAGCCCTACGGTACTTGACCAAGATTAGGTGTCCATGATTCAACCTCGGACCTTCAAAACTTTGATTTAGACATCGATGATCATATATATATCTCATTAGGAAAATCTTGTAGAGTATCAGATGCTTCAAGCAAACACTCTACAACGCGTTCTCTCATTGAACCAATACTACATGAGCCATATAGCAAGCAACTATTATTGCATATAACATGTTTAGTTCACTTCGAGTTGTTAGTGTTACAGAGGAAATGGGAAACATTTTATTAAAACAATATACAACTAAGACTAATACTACTTGATGAAAGATACCATGGGTCTATTCTATGTAATTCTCCTTGTCCCAAGTGCCAAAATGTATTCTACCTTAAGGCTTATACAATTTAGGGCATGTTTGGATTCCTAGGTATTATTAAGAATGGATTCTTGATAGTAATCAGAGAATTTGGATTACGGATTAAAAAAAAAAGGTATTTTGGATCTGGATTATGAACAGAGATTATATATGGTGGGAAGGTGCTTCACATCTGTAAAAATAGCATGGTGCAGAGGTGCTTAAGCTGGATCTCAGTGGTTGGATAAAAATCTGGAATCCACTTGTTTGGGTCTTATTCTCATAATTTTAGGAGATCCAACAGTTCCCCCAATGTGAAGTGTTGAAGCTAGGGCAACGCTCCATGTCATATGGTTTATAGAGCGATTCTAACCAACATTGCGATTTGACTTGCCATTTATTTAAACCACAACACCACACATCCAGACAAAACCAACCTAGTTCCTACATCTATATGAATCTGCAGATCTTCTGGGCAGGGCATGAACCTTGCAAATAACATTTAGACTCTGCTAAACTTGAACTCTAAAGATTCAATGATCAGCAGCAAAATATAAAAGCCAACTTACAAGTTACAAAATAGAACTTCTAGCAATATATGATCAAGGAGGATTGATCAAATTCGTGCCAAGAACAATTACATTTCCATATTTACCGTGTCAAATTTTAGCAACCATATAGAGTAGTAGTTTTTTGATGTCATCCTCCACATGAATGAGCTACCGTACCACTAAGGCAAAAGCAGCTCGATAAATTTTTTGGCGTTTCTTCTTTTAAGAATTTGTTTTGCATTGTGTGTGTCCAGAACTCCTGAATTGTTCAGTTTTATTCAATTTCTTTTCACTTTATCTTGCATCCAAATAAAGCGAAATGCCTCTCAAGTTTAATCAATTATGGTCGATACATTTTATCAAGTCTATAACTTTTGTCTCTCTCCGGCTATGGTGGCTTCCTCTGTCGTGGAACTTGCGTAAACTCAACTTCCTCTTATGCAACAAAAATGAGAGATAAGAAAATCAGTTTACTCAATATATTGTGTTATGTCAGTAGCTATGTTTCAAACAATGAGAGATAATGGCGCAGTTTCCATTCAAACCATAGAATAAAAAACTTGGTGAAATCTCAAGCCAATCTACTATCGTATAAGCAGTGTCAAAGGTCCTGACATGGTTATGCATAGCAAAAGAAAGAGTAAGCTCAAATTTTACAAATGCAAAGTCGGAGAAACCATCTCATCGTGTACGTAAGCCATCTCTATTGGATATGTACCAAACTGCTGGAGAGCATCACAAACAATCTATAAGAAAGGACAAATGGAACTACTGTCTACACAAACATCTCATTGTGCTCCCCGAGAACAATGAAACAATGTAATACCACAAATTAGATGCCTAATAAAATCACATGTCCACATTTCGAGCGAAATTGTCAGGGTTCAGATCATCAATTTGCGAGTGGTCCAAAACAACATAGTAATAGGGATTGCTTCAGTTAAGCTTAGGCATCCTCGGGACAAGAACTCAACACAATCTTCCCAGTTTTGCAAAACATCCAAATTCTGTTATATCTATTATGGATCGATCAGCATAGCACATGTTGAATCATATGTACTCCTATGAATCGGCCGAGGAACACCACTTAGGAGTCCAATCAAATACCACAGAGGTGCTGCGAAATCACAGGACGCATAGTGTGAGTCATGTAACTACCGTCTCTACACATTGCATTATTGTTCACATCTTAGCACTTGCATTGTTAGGGCATCTAAATTACGATTACCTTATTTGTGGGCTTCAACGACATATCCAATATAACGTAACATTCAGCGGCGTAGCTGATTGGCGATGGAGGAGCACGCGTCCCTGTGGGAAGTGGGGAGGGGGATTCGGCACTCACCGGGCAAGCACGGGCGCAGCGAGGGAGCCTGGCCGGGCGGGCGTCGGCGAGCCCCCAAGGCGGTGGAGACGATCGGCGGGCCAATCGCACCCACGACGACCCGTGGGGCGACGTCGTCGATGCCCGTGGCGAGGCGCGGCCGCGGCTAACAGCGTCCCTCGTGTCGGGCGGCGGTCGGCTCCGCCGGGCCTCCGCTCGCCACCTGGCGTCGAGCCGCCAGCGTCGCCTCTCCAGCGAGTGCTCGCGCGGCCGCGATCGGAGAACGAGGGCGAAGCGGCGGCGCTGGCGTGGCTCCCGCACTCGCCAACTCGCCGGGGCAGAGGCCCGCCGTCGCCTCCCACGCGTGCGAGATCCGCTCGGCGGCCGGAGAACGAGGGGGCGAACGCGGCGGCGCTTCAGCGTCGCTCCCGCTCGCCCGGCTGCGTGGAAGAGGCCCACCGTCGCCTCTCAGCGTCGTGACGATCGCTTTCTGTCCGGCGCCTCCGCTCGCCCGCCCGCCAGCGCCCCTCCCGCGTCGCCTCTCCCGCGGCGTGCGCGGTCGCTCGGCGCGGCGTACGACACCGGCTGCCCCGCCTCTCTACTTCTCCCCAAGCCCTCGTGGATGCCCACACCTGGAGCCCCCAGCCGCGAGATCGGCGCGTCCCCAACTCCCAGTGCCGCCGACTTGTGAATAGCGAACCTAGAATGAGTTCGCGAAAAAAACAAATCCCTTCTTATAGTAGTTGTAGTATCCTACGCTAACTATACTAGCAAAACAATATTTTGTGTTTATGGAGTTACCATTTACCCTTGACAAAAAAAAGAATTACGAGAATGCAATTACCGCCCATTCTTAATCCCTTCATTTTTGCGGAGGCAGGGAGGCAATTTTTGCTCCTATGGGCCATCATCATAGACACAGCGGGGAGGCAACTTTTGCCTCCATGCCTTTGCCTCCCATTGCCTACGGCCTTTGTAGCCCGTCGGATCGGCCGCTCGATCGACGTGAGCCATCAATTTTCCCCAATTATTGTAAAAATTTCATATGATATACATAAATAACACGTTACACATATGCACGCCCTCTATGCATCAATGATCTAGATATCCTCACTTCGAATCGGCATGCAGGGGCCCGCCCCTTCCACTAGTTTCAAATCAAACACCATGTAAGTCTTGTTTGTGGATTGACAGGAGATCCAATTTCTTTTAGCTATTACCAAAGTCAGTGACTCAGCTTGAGTAGAGTAAATCAAAACCAACCCATTGACATCATCGAACTCTACAAACATAGGCCATTTCAAGGTCTTGCTTATGCAGCTTGAATAGTTGGGGGAGAGAATCTAGCATCCAGAGTCCAAAGGGAAGATGATATGTCAAAAAAGAAAAGAAAAGAAATTGCATTGATAAGGCATATGGAACCAAATGCATAGATCATCAACCAAATATGGATATGGGAGAAGGTAGGGAAAGTAATACCCACAACACTCTGCTCGCCGTCGTCTTCGAGACAGGGCCCGCATGGCCTCCGACGCGGCCGCCTCGAAGCGTTGAGGTTGTGCAGTGCAACCAGCTGCTGTAGTGTGGCAGAAAGGCGTGAACCAGCTGCTGTTGTAGTGTGGAAGAAAGGCGTGTGGCCAATGTAGCAGATGAAATTTTTAACCCGTCCATCCATCCATTCATGGAAGCAGATCTCATCTCTGGTGTGCAAGAATTCAAAGGTATTGATAGATATGCTCTATCTTTGACGTGGTGCAGCAAGTTGTTAACGGTTGAACCACGAGTCCATTCAAAAGGCGTGGCCAGGTGAAGAGCTCAAGACATGGCAGATTGAGACGCCAAACTGAGTCCATCAAAGGACACGTGGACGTGTCAACTGCTGAAGACGTGGCACAATGAGGCACTAACATCTTCCTTTCATGGCGACTTTTTTCAAAGGAAAAACTTACATGGTCCGAAAACAAAATTTCTTACTTCTGTGACCTTTTGTCAGGTCTATTAGGATGTCCACGCCTGTCTGGCCATTGTTAGCTAGATATGCAAAATGACCAAAATGCTCTTAGCTCTATCGCATCGGGCAACAAGCCATGACGGTATGTGTGGTTGGCGGGGGGCCGCCGCCGGCCTCTACGGATTTGGAGGCCCAGAACAAAATTCATGATGAGGCCTTAAATTTCAAGAAAATCAAAGCATCCTTTCATTTAATTATAAAGCTTTTAAATTTATATGGGTCTTACACTACTAGGTACATATCAAATCTTAATGCTAAAAAGAAGTAAACTAAGAATGCAAGTAATTAACACTATAACAACTAACATAGCGGACTAGCGATAACTGAATTTGGAGGCCCTCAATTTTGGAGGCCCTGAGCGTCCGCCCACCTCGCACTTGCTAATCGCCGGCGTGCTCTCTCTCTCTGGTAGGATCCACGGCGTGGCTGACCCTCCTCCCACTTTTGCCGATCGCCCTAGGTAGAGTTTTTTTTTTTTATCATAGTCCCTTTCATTACTCATCTGTCACAGCTGCCCATTCCCACCTTGCATTATACTCCTCAAAGTGTAGGAGCATCCATTCTTCACTTTTAGCCTCGAGCAGATGGGATCTAGAAATATTTTGCTTTCAGAACCTGAGCACACAAGGAATTGGGGTTCTGAATTAGTCTCCAGCCCCTGCTTAGCTAGCATGGCCATGTTAAAGGAGTGTAAATCCCGAAAACCCAATCCTCCTTCATCCTTGGGCAGTGTGAGTTTCTCCCAGCTAATCCAATGCATACTGTTATCTTTCCCTTGGTTGTTCCACCAATAATTTGCTATCATCGAACTTAGTTGCCCACACATCTCTTTTTGTAATGTCGAAGCATCCCATAGCAAAAAAGGTATGGCCTGCGCCACAGCTTTAATCATAATCTCCTTGCCAGCTCGAGATAAGAGTTTCTCCTTCCACCCTTGGATTCTTTGCCAAATCCGGCTCTTTCCAGGTAGGCAAAAGCTTTTGTTCTAGATCTCCCCACGTGGACAGAGCAACCCCGCATACTTATCATTTCTTGTTTCTGACCGGATATTCAGAATCCTCCCATAAAACTGGCTCTTGCATTCTCTCCGTGTTCGAACTGAACATCACAGCTGATTTTGCGGTGTTTATCATTTGTCCTGAGCATTCCTCATATATTCCAGGATTTCCTTCAGATTCTCCAAGGCGTCCATTCGCTTTGCATAGTATGAGCGAAGTCGTCCATAAAGAGCAAATGAGAAATAGAAGGAGCCCCCTACATATCCTGATCCCATGTAATCTTCCCTCATCTTCGGCCTTTTGCGGCAAAGCTGAGAACCCTTCAAAGACACAATGAAGGAATAGGTATGGTGATATTGGATCACCCCCGCCAGTAGCCCCTTTACGGAACAAATTCCTCGATCAGCTCACCGTTCACCGAATACGGTATTTAACCGTTGTAACACACTTCATTACTAGCTCCACCCATCTTCTTTCAAATCCCGGTTTATACATGATATCCCTGACAGGAACGACCACTCGACCCGATCGTAGGCCTTGCTCATGTCAAGTTTAATAGCCGCCAAACCTTCCTTTCCCTTCTTCTTTTTTTTCTTTAAATAGTGTGTGAGCTCGTAGGGCAATCAAGATATTATCCGTGATCAGCCTACGAGCACGAAGGCACTGTGATGGGGAAATAACGTCCGGCAAAATCTTCTTCTTCTTGAATCAGCACAAGTTTTATAAAACTAGTGAATTACTAGCGAATTTCCAAATAGAATAGTGCATCCACGTCAAGCATCTCTGTTTGTCATTTCTAGATTTGACTCGGTCCACTCGTTCGGGGAGACCCCGAGAGACAGCCTTGTTATCTAGCGTTCTGTCAAATGAGATTGAGAGCCACGCTTTCTTGAGCGGGATGGCATAAAGCGTCCCCCGGCGGGCCTCATCGTTTTGCAACGATATTCTCCCATCACTCTAGTTTCAAGCAGTTGTATAGGTAAACATGCTAGTGACAAGATAAGTAAAAGGGCAATGGTCACCTCATCTTCTTTTCCCTATGACTAGGCTTCGCCGTTTGAGAATACTCTATCAACGAAAGAACTCTTGTCCAAAATAGGATGGCCATTCTGCGGGTTAACCTTATAGGGAAACAACCATTATTCACTCGGTCTCACCTATAGAGTCCTTCGGCCTACCCTCCCCCAGGAGCTAATTCAAATAGGCAAGATGCAACTTCTGGACAACCTGGGTAAATACCAGCTGGCTCGTTCCACTCGGTCTTTGGCTCTAATCATCCTTCCGTTCACTGGGTCGTTGAACTTTCTCGTTCCACTCGTGATGCTAGAGATGTTGAGTTTTTCCAGGAAATTCCTCCAAAAAGCAACTGACTGTTCGAATCACTGATAGGCGAAATTGTCGCTTCAGAATCTCGCTTAATTGAATCTCCTGCTTTGAATCCGTGATACTACGATGTAAACGAAAGGCAAAACGATAACTAAACTCTGCCTTATAAACCCGAGACAGCAAGCAACTACTTTTATTGTTATGTCCGACTTTGTTTCTTCTATTTAACCTGGTAACTGATATGACAGCAGCACTGCCTAATACCATGGGACTAATACCTTTCTTGGTATCTTATAGCTATAAAGCAAACTTTCGACCAAACAAAACCTCTTGGTTTACTAGTTGGCAGCATGGATTGCTATTCGTTCGACTACCACTAGTCTGCTGAAGTTGGCCGGATAAGACGGATGACTATCGGCATTGCTGTCGTGATGACAAGGAAATGGCGCACTTCAGGCCATTTTTTTCAAGAAGCAAGGAATGACCCAATAAGCTCCACAAGGGACCGATTGACTTCGAACATTTTCTCATCCAGAAAGGAAAGTAGCTCCTTGTGTGGAATTTGATCAAAGCATCTACGAATATCGCTCTGAAGCAAGTAGTCCAGTTGCAGCCATCCTTTGACAGCTGTCATGAACGTCTTAGTGCCTCTAAGGCGCGCTAGCCGTGGAGTGTTCTTAGAACTTTTGGTCCATGCATTGGTTAAGGAGACGAGCCAATTCCTTGCCAGTATAGGGTCCTTTCTTAGCGTCTTAAGCTTTGAATTGGAGAACTGATGGTACATTGAGATATTTTTAAGCAATAGGCCGGCCATTGAAAAAAGATTTCTTCACTTATTCTCATTCTGGAAATGCGCTGCTATAAGAGTGCTACTGGCGAGTTGAAAGCATAAGACTTTGGGAAAGAAATTCGTTAGTTCGAGCTAGCTAAATCAACTACAACAGAGTTGAAAATGAGCAAGGAAAAAAAATGCATGCTACTTAAAAGGCCCGTAGGATATGTGAAAGAAAAGAGTGAAGCCATCCTTAAAATGCAATAAATGAAAGGAGGGCAAAAACAAATGCATTAGTTGTTGTTCACTCAATGCTCGGACTTGACTTTATTTAAGGATATGAAAACAGTGAGATAGAAATATGATGATATGGTTTTATATATAAAAGGAGTAATTTCCCTATAGGGGGTTTTGAGACTACACTGAAAAAAGGATGCTTTGAAAGCAAATGAAGCCAATTCGAACCTCCGATCGATCATTCTACTATTTTTTCAAAGAAAACGATGTTCCGCATTCAAGATAATATACTACTGGGTCAGACCTCGTACTCTTTTTACTGCTTTTTACTCTTTTCTTCTCTCCCCTCTTCTTTCAATCAAAGTCCTCTATTCAAACTCCGCTCTAGTAGCTCTAGCCCTAACTTCAACAACTCAATATGTGCTGTATAAGCAACTGGCCCCAAGGTATTAAATCCTCTTTTTGTTCTAATCTATATAATGCAAACAACATATTAAGACAGGTTGATTGCGGAACACCTCCTATACACCCCCTACCGCCCGGGTTGAGCTCCTCTTCACGTATCTTTAGATCCGCATCTTCCTCAATGTAGTTTCTATGTATTAAGAAAGGCCTATGATTTTTTTCCATACTTCCCACCGGCTGTAAAGAAGCTATATCGGCTCAACATTCGACATCTAAAAGAAGTCGTGAACTCGAGAAAAGGGAGGGAACTCCAGCTAAGAGACCATAGAATGGTACGCTACTTGATGCAACTGAGACTAATAGCATAGCCAAGGCTTAGTCAATTTGTGTTTTCCATCCGTCTTCGCTGCGCGCCTTATCAACTAGGCTCCCAATCACCTGTTGATGGAAAGAAGAGGCTAGGGAGAACTTCTCGACCAGAGATCATACTTCAGAAGCGGATAGTCAAGAATGGAAATCCTCTATTGTCGGGTCTCTACATTATTTCTTAGTCTCATTTGCTTCTTTTTTTATAGGCTGAGTGAGTAGGTCTGTGAAATCGAAATTTTGAATGATGAAGCAGAAATAATATGGGTTGCAAAGTTTGACCAAACAAGCGAAAGACTTGTTTTATAGGTTGAGTGAGTACTGTGATTCTTTCTTCGAAGTCCGGAATTCAAGGTAAGGTGGTATTGCCCCTTGGATCACTGGGAGGAATCTCTTCTTGCTACCAGGGAAAGTGGAAGGCGGCGGAAAGGCTGTGAAACCTGGCATTGTATTTCTAAGAATATGAGTTATCATCATGCCAATGGAAACTCTTTTATGATGACATTGAGTCCAAAATATGCCGATCAAGTCTCAAGAGCTAGATTTTGGTTCGCGGACAAAGGTGTCTCTCAGATCGCGGTGGGAAGACGACGCTAGGCTTGGCTATTACTGAACATCTACAACATTGACCGATACGCTAGCTTGACCACCTAGAAGCCGGGTTCCCGATCCTCATCTCGCGGTGATGTAGGCTTTACATTCTTCGTGGTTTTGAGGGTTCAAAAAGAAGAAAGTCGAAAGAGGGGGTAACGTTTGAACGCTTTGGGTGCCCCTGGTTGGTTCGGGAGAAAAAAGATCCCTAAGAATCACAACGAAAAAGGAAGCTAGTCCACGAAGAAATCTATCTGATATGCGTGGAGGAAATACTAATAAAAAGGGGAGGAAGATCATATCCACTCGGTACAGTAGTAGGTAAGTTAGAAGGGGAACGCAAAATAACTTTAGGTTTTGTTGATTTATTGCGCGATGATTTTATTGAAAAAGATCGTTCTCGCGGTATCTTTTTCACTCAGGACTGGGTATCCATGCCGGGTGTTATACCGGTGGCTTCAGGGGGTATTCATGTTTGGCATATGCCAGCTCTGACCGAAATCTTTGGAGACGATTCCATATTACAATTTGGTGGAGGAACTTTAGGGACATCCTTGGGGAAATGCACCTGGTGCAGCAGCTAATCGTGTGGCTTCTATGGAAACAACGGTACTTCAGTTCCTTTCATATCCAGCCTTGCCAAAGAAAGCGCTATTGAATTCCAAACATGCGCTCGATGACTTGATCACGAACGATACAGCCCTTATCTTATCGATAGTTCAGCATTCAAGTTAAGCATGAAAGAGAACGGGGGTAGGTCAAGCTAAACCAGAACAATCCGCGCTAGTAGCTCAAAGCAAGAAAACGTATGCTAGTGACTAAGGCGCAATCCAACTGCTCTATAAAGGCTCTGCTTGTGCTATTGCCCCTTACGAACTCTGAAAAGGATCAATTCCAGAAGAAGAGACCTCGACTCTTAGTTTAGTAGAGTATAGTCCACGGTGAACGAACGAGTCCCTAGGATAAGTGAAATTGGTAGGTCGAGCTAAGCCAGATGATTAGTAATCAAGATTAGACCAAAACAACTACCGGGGAAATCCTCAACGTGAGAAAAATACTATGAGATGAAAGATGCAAATGGCAAGTCCTCAATGTGGACGATCCCCTGATATACTTCTGCTCTTCTGGGAAATTAGATGGCAAATAAGCATTCGTCAGGAAGGAGGGACGGACTTTGCTTTGGCTAAGGATGGGATCAGGAATTTCAAAATCCTACTTTTTATCATAGCCATCCCTTAGATTATATATAATGAAGAAAGGAGTGATTCCTCGAGTAGATTTATGTTTCTGCTGAATGAATAAATATGATATGAGATGGAGGGTCACACTTACGATGGCACGCACCGCACTTCGAGAGGAAGGGGTCTTCGGTTCGCATTCTTTTCATCGTCGACAACGGTTCCTAGCGCTAGTTTGCGAAAAATCCCTTGCTTCTTCGGTTCAAACAGGAGGAGAGGAGTACGCATCCCGTGCCAACTACATAATGCCTGATGGCCAAACAAGGCTTCTGACTACGAAAGACACCACCCCAGCAGGGAAAGGCGTGAAGCGTAAAAGCAGCTAATCTGGAAGTCCGGTAGTAATCGAAGTAATCCGTCAAGGCGAGCCAAAGAAGGGTCTCAGGAACCGATAAATCCGAGAATTGGCAATCCAGAAGTGGGTGTCGGAAAAGAAGAGACAAGACTTTCCGTCACAGTCCGAGTCGCAATCGGAATCACAAGAGGAGAGTGGGAAGTGACTAGTCCGATAGGTGAAGAGCGGAAGTGCGATCTTTCGATCCAATCTACGTCGACTAAAATCCATGTCTCATGGCACGAGGGCTATAGGCTTGTGGAGACAGGATACAGAGTTTGCAAAAAGAATAGTTTAGAGAAGGAAAGCCAGTAGAGTATCCCTTGGTTTAAGAGAGGAGGCATTATATGTTGATGGATTAGCTGAAAGGAACTCCAATTTAGCTAAAAACACGTCATCCTCGCTTACTCTGCATTCACTTTCATGAGCACACAGCTTTAGCTTATACAGTTCCTCATCCATGAGAGTCAATCTTCTTGGTAGCTTTATAGCAGACTTAGACGGTGTTTTTCGTTGGCAGCTAGGAAGGAAGACAGCTGTGATTTACTTTGCAGATAGATAGGATGTGCTTTCCGCATTGAAGTGCTTTTTTTCTGGCGAGTTTCGCCGGTGCCAATCAGTAACTACCAGACTCAACATATCGTTGTCATAGTCAACGGCGGTTGAAACTTCCAGGAAAAACTCCCGAATTGGGAGGGCGATCCTCCCGGTGAACTGACCGTTACCCCAAACCGTACAGGTGAACAAGTAGAGTATACTAGGGCGCGTCGAGAGAACCATGTCGAAGGAACTTCGGCAAAAATGACCCGTAACCGGGAGAAGGGGTGCTCTCCTATCTTTTGATTAGGAAAGCGGCACATACCAGGGGGTGGCGACTGTTTATTAAAAACACAGGACTACTGCTAAGTGGTAACATGTATAGAGTCGACACACACCAGCCCGGTGCTGGAAGGTCGGAAGGAGAAGTGTGATAAGCTTTGAATGGAAGCCCTGTAAACGGCCAGAGTTGAGGTTGAGGAAGAAGAAAAGCCCATGTTTTTTCTTCTTTTGCATTTTGTCTCATGATACGTGGGCCCAAATCGGTAGTAATGTGGAGCTGAATTCTACACTTTATTTTTCTTTGCCAGTTGTAGGCATTGACGAAAGGTTGTAGAAGTTTTTTTTTTTTTTAGGCCATAAAAAGGGTAAGTTTTTTTTAAAAACATAGAAAATAGATGTTTATTTTGGAGCTCATACAGTTTTTTTTTCGAGAAGCAAAGTCGTTCGTTGTTGTTTCACGTAAAAATAAAAGTCGTTCGTTGAGGGTTTTTTTTTATTAGAAAAAGAAAGAGAAAAAAAAAATCTGGATCAATATCATTGTCCCCGAGCAGCCCACAACGGGCCCTGCAGTCCGTCCCTCCTTCACGCTCACGCCTCGACTCCACCCAGCCCCCGCCGCCCTCCATCTCCCCGAGCGACGACCGGGGAAGATCCTGTTGGGGTGCCGAGCCGCCCTTCCGCCTTAAGATCGAGGCCTCTTTTTTTCGGCGGCAGAGAGACGCCTCCACCCACCCAGACACCGCCGCTCACTCTCGGTCAGTGACGACCGGGAGATCCTGGGGTGCCGAGCCGCCCTGCGCCTTCTAAGGTCGGACACAGGTACATGCGTCACGCGCTGTAATCCCCATCCCTCTTGTGCGACTTCAGGCTCCTTCAACCCTACGCGGCAGAAGGAGCGATGAAATCCAACTTTTGTTGTAGATAGAGCCGATTACATACGTCCATCTAACTGACACTTGTACAGTGTGTTTATATTGGTGTTCTACCTTCTACGTGTGTTTATAATTCCGAAATCCGCTCAAATAATCTTCCAGTATTGACTTCTAATCCGATGTTCAGTGCAGCACGTTAAAAAGCTACGGCCTTGTTTCTTATATATACCACCTCCCGTTTCTGTTACAAGAGGAAATCTTAAAAACGATAGTTTTGTTTTTGTGGTTGCATATACTGATTGACTTCTGTGGTGGTTTTGCATGTCCCTGTCTAGACTGGGTAGTGACTAAGAGGACATATTACAAATAGTCTAATAGGAGGTAAAAGATAGGCCTGACCACCTTAATATAAATATATGTTACAATCTGCACCAAGATGGGCTTAAGTTAGCTCTTCCCTTGTCTTTCAGGAGCAAGGTGGCACTTTATTTACAGTTGGACACAACTTAGGAATAGGCTAGCTGGTATATACATTTGATGACCCAGGGCCCAGGGGTATAGTGTACAAGCTTTTTATGTCCACACTCCACATTGCAATTGGTAGTTGACAAAGAAATGATGCTATTTGGCCAGCAGCCCGAGTTATGAACATTGTTTTTCTAGGATTATAGATCAGCAGCCCTGACATAAGTCTATTATAGTATCATTTCTTTGATTGGTTGGCCAGTTATGCTTTACATTGTTGCTTACTTGCTTTACGCCATATGATGCGCATTTTGTTTTATTTCTAAAAGAATCTTTTCTTGAGAATGGCGCGGAGAACCAAGAGGCGCCGTGATGATCTCACTAGAAGCTCTGCGAAGGAAAGTAAATCTTCCAAGCCTGATTCATTGGTCTCAGGTACAGTAGTTCTTCCTCTTTCATGCTAGCCCCTCCTCCCTCTTCCTCCTCAGTACTCTATTTGAGCATTCACAGTTTACAGTTGCCTCACTGTTTTTATTCAACTAGGTCACCTCTGTGGGGACTGTAATCAAGATGTTTGGTCTGGGCTCTGTGATGGGCTGAAGCATATTTTGTCAAGAAGTGTTGCCTCAATTACCTTGTGCAATGGTGATTATATATGTTGTTCTTGTCTTCTCTAACTAGTATATATTGAAACACCACCGGTTGTATGTGATTTAAATAGTGTTCTGTAGGAGAGACAACCTTATTTTCATTCTCCGGCATAGCTATAGATTGTGAAGGGTGCCTTACAAGGTTTCTGACTTCTGCAAGCTTGGCTAGAATTCACAATGATATGAGCAAAGACTATAGTGATTTAAAGGTTGGTGCTGATGATAATCCTTTACTATTCTGTTTAATCTGATCATTGTGTGCTCATTTGTTACCTTGTTGTTTTGTAGATTGAAGTGCGCCATGAAGGCAATGAAGTGTACAATGGGTTTTTGGGTGGAAGTGATTTAGATGGCAACTTTGCATTTGTAAGAGTCTTTTCCTCTCTCGATGTTCATGATGTAGTTAGATGTGCGCTGGATATTCTGCCCTCTGGTGATGAATTACTAGCCGTAGGACGTGACAGCTATGGCCAACTAATGGCAAGTATTATGAATTTAAGTGATGATTCAAGGCCATCTGAGGAGGAGGATTTGCATGACAAGGTGAACCTTTTGTTCTTGTTATGTTATTACAAGCATAGAGGCTATAAAAGTTATTTTTTTATGTAACTCTTGTTCCATACCACTACATTTTGTTCAATTGTAACCCTTGTTGCCATGTCACCTTTGTTGTGTTATTAGGTTTGGGAAGGTGGGGCCCTTTTTTTTTTGATGGGAAATTTGTTGGTATGAACCATTCTTTCACTATGAGAAGTGCCATGTTCCTACCATGGGGTAAACTTTCCCAGCGCCTGAAGCGTTTCAGGACATCCTCACCAAAGAAGTCATCTCTTGCGCAGTCAAATATTTCTAAGGTTAACAGGTATGTCTAATAGATGATGCCCTTAATTAGTTCACCTACTCTATTCTACAACACATCCCCTTCCTGCTCATGAGCTTACAAGACGTTTTAGCTTTTCTAGAAATATTGCTTTTACTATGTATCTAGACATAGTGTACAGCTAAGTGCATAACAAAAGCTATGTATCTACAAAAGCCAAAACGGCTTATAATTTGAAATGGAGGGAGTAGCCTTCTGAGTGCTAGATTCACGCAGATATGCATGCAATAATATGAACTGTCTATTGCTGCTCCTTGGCTTATTTGGCATCTGCAATTTGCTGTTCGACAACGTTTCCTTTTAATATTAACTTGTTTCTTTGTCACGTCGACCAAAATATTCTCTTCTTGGGTATCAGCTGCTCTGTACTAGATTAGTCATTTCTTGTGCCAATGTTGTGTATGTTTCTTACTGGAATGTGCATACTAAAAGGCAAGACATTATGGTCAAGTTTTCATGAAACATTTATATCAACATAATTTCAGGTCCTCATTTCTCTATCTTTTTTTTGCCCATGATTCTATCCGCGTATGTTTCAGCACCATTTTGTGTATTAACACACTGGTTTTTTGGGTTATTAATTGTTATGTTCTTTTGCATGTTTGGAGCAAGACCTATAATAGGTGAAAAGCGTATCAGCCATGCAGAAGGTAAGGGCACAACCATTCCTCGATATTGCTTAACTTTCAAGCAAATTATTGTAGTTTTTAATTGTGATGGTTTTTGCTTTTACATTTGTTTATCAACTAGTTTAGCATTATACTGTTGTGTTGGTAGTGCTTATCAATTAACATATGTACACCACATTCTTGGGTATGTTCATGCACACAAAAAAACTTTGTTGCTTCAATGGAGTCGTGGCTCTTGTGGGTTGGATGCAAATATATGATTGTCCTTCAGATATGGTATAACGTAAAATGTTTTGGTGAATGTATGAGATGGCGTGAGATTTTGTTTGGTTGAGTATATAGGATATCACATTAATGAATTTAATGGTTACCAATATAAGATTACATCCATAGAAGTTAGCTTTTTTTATATATAAAATCCATGTTTTTTATTTTTATAACAATAGTTAGATTTTTTATTATACTTGTTTCATATGGGTTTCATCTCAAGCCTACCCCAACTAGCTTGGGACTAAAGGCTATGTTGTTGTTGTATAGTTAGAAATAAATTACTCTAATTTGAATTTAGTGTGTAACTAATAATTCTTAATTTTGATTAATATATTCAATAGTCACCATAACTAGCAAAGCTTGACACAACCTGTACAAGGTCATTTGACCATCTTTTGGTTTAGCATCTTCAACAAAAATTTCCTAGAATTTATATCAGCCTATCCTGGACAAGTTGGTATGATTCAACCAAACAGAAGGATAGCAGATCTTTAAGAACCATCATACATGTATCACCCAGTACAAGTTGGTATTCTGACATACTGACATTTCTATAACTAATTCTACATGGTGATCATTATGCACAGATCTGAATTTACTTTCCTTGTTTAATATTAATGTATGTGTATGCCACTGATGGGGTACATGACCTCGTTGCACTAGTACACAGAGATCTTGTCAACCAGGAAAAGCTAGATGTAGACTCCAATGGTTACCCTAGGCTACCAGCGGCCATGTTGGGTGGTGAGTCAATGATTTAAATTTGCTGACCATTTCCATATTTCTTGTACCACTAATAACTAATATAATATTTCTCCAGCTGGCTTGGTTCTGGTTAATACTTTTGAGGAGACATTTGGCGACATGTTTGGTGAAGGTGTCTGGAGCAAACTCAGTGAACAAGCTTCCAACATAGATCACACTGTTGTTGCATTAGCTTCATTCATGGGTGATTGTTTTATACTTTTATTGCTGTGGCATGTATATTCCATCTTTTTTTTTATTTGATCACAACACTGATAACCAGAATCTTGGCACTCAGGAGAAAAGAGGTTTTTTGCATGCACGGGCTTTTTTATTGAATGGAATGGATCTATGATTATTTTGACATCAGCAAGCTTGGTTAGAAATTCTGGTGATGGGAACGAGGTTGTCGCTAGCTTGCAGGTTGCTTCTACTCGTTGTTGTGCCATTGCTTGTTATTTCAAAATTCAAAGTGCTGCTCTGCTCAAGTCTCATCACTGTATCATTTGCAGATTCAAGTGTCACATCGAGGAAAACGATGCCAAAAAGGGACATTAAAACATTATAATCTACATTACAACATTGCTCTAGTCAGTGTTGAGGATTATACTGATGTTCGTCCAGCAAATACTGTGCGTTATTGGAATGGTTCTGAAGTAGTAGCTGTGGGGCGTTGTTTTGACTCAGCTGCCTTAATGGCTAAAATTGGGGAGGTAGTTTCCTGGTCTGGTGCACTTGATTGTGATTTTCTTGTACACTCCTCATGTAAAATCACCAAGGTAATCCTGTGTTTCTTCCTTATTGTTTTCATTGTGATAGTAAACATATTGTTGCTTCAGAAAGAGTTGGCTACATTGCCTGTTTTGGAATAGAAATGATGACCTGTCCATGTCACCTTCTAGGCTGGCATTGAGGACCCCTTATTTCTCTGGATGGGGAGGTTATTGGTATGAACTTCTATGATAGAAACATAGGAACCCCTTTCCTGTATTGGAAGGATATTTGTGACATTCTAGCATTGTTTAAGAAGAAAAGGTATTCAACTGCATCATACATTCATTCTATTCAACATTTTAAGAAGTTTGCCGTAGCAGGTTGAGTTGAACCTCCTTTTGTTGTGTTTGACAATGACAGAAGGATACTCAGAATTGCTGAAGATGACAAAGAAACATTAAACATGTAAGTATACTGATGCATGTCTTTTTTTTTTTCCTCGTACCAATTCATGGCTCTCTATATTGAGCTTGAGGCATCTCATTATATGCATCTCTTCTATATAGTTGATCTAAACAATTCATTCCTTACTAATAGTTTTCATAAATTATTAGAGGCCTCCTTATTTGTTGTATGGAAAATTGATAGTATTATTAGTAGTACTGTCTGTGCATGAACATTGTCAGATGGTTGTCTAGTTACATGATTTATTATTATGGCAGAATACATGCTAGTGAACTGAATTGCCCCCTAACGTGTTATGTATGCACAAAAGTCCTGACTATTCAGTATCGTAGTGATATGTGAATGGTTGGTACAAAATTGTTACACAATCTGTTGTTTCAAAACGAAGTGAAAAGGTTTCCCTTTTTTATGTTCATGAGATATCATCCTACTTTTTTTTTTCATCAGCAAGCTTATAATTTTTCCTGCTTATTTCATTGAACTGAACAGGTGGCCTGTGCCCATGCCATGTTGGCGGCATCCTGACTGTTTTGAGGAGTATGAATCTGATGACGAGGAAAAAGTTTGTACCCAAACCTGGCAATTTAAGCTATTTTGGAGGAAAGAAAGTCTTCCTGTATTAGAATGCAGTCACCCACTCACCCTAATGAGTCTCGATCTCCAAATGTTGCTGATATGAAGCGCAGAAGTGATGTTGGCTACATGTGTTCTTTTTGGCTAAAGTCTGTACTATGCACTGGGTCTATCTTTATGATGCTATATGTTGTGTAGCATGCACTAGTAGTTGCTACAATGGTCGTATTGTTTAAGACCCACACTTTGTTGACTAATTAGCCGATGAGCACAACATGGATTCATGAGGGTGCCATGAATCTTTTTTCTAGTCGGTCAAGGATAACTTGAATGGATTTGCGGTCAAGGATAGTTTCATGGAGAATATGAAATCCCTGTCAGCTTGACGGCTCCCGCAATGGAAATTTTCTAGTCGTCAGGTTTTACAGACCGTTCAGAACCGTGAGGTTAAATGATTTTCCTACCTGGAGATACGGGCTCAAGCTTGCATCTATACTGATGCATCTACGCACCCTGGCAGTAATTTTGCAGGTACAAAAAAGGGACTAGGAGTGCACATTCTCGAGCCAAGGAGGCGGCTCAGAATTCTTATTGCAGCAGCAATGGATAACTGCACTTCAGTCATTATGGCTGAAGCTGCAGCCTTGATGGTTGGTGCTTGGTTTGTCTCACTTCTCCATGTTGAAGACACCGTATTCTTCACAGATAACAAGCTATTGGCGGATTATTACAATAGCCAGGATCTCGATAATCCTCCACATTGGTTGATCAAGCCATATACCCAAAGGTTTATCAACTTTATGTCTGATAGGAGGACCCAAGTACTGAAAGTACGCAGGGATCAAAATAGCACTGCCCACAATTTAGCATCTCAAGCTTTCAGGCATATTCAGAGCTCCTGTAGTACGGTGTCTGTTACTTGCACCAATGTATTTCACCAAAGCATTTGTCCTTTATCTATGGCAATGCAAAATGTAAACTGGGGATGTATTTCCATTATTGCAGCTTCATGCTGCTAGTAATGAAATTTGTGTTGTTGTCAAAAAAAAAAAAAAAAAAAACAAATTGAAAAAATCTGTACACAAACTAGCTCATTCATCCAACCTCACGAATCCACTCACAGACTGATACGCACGTGCACATACCTGTTCAAGCAAAAGGATCATTAGGTTTGTACAGTCCCTATAGCAAATATTATTATTTTTCATTAAATATCTAGCCCACACATCATATACTTCATTTGACATCAGTGTCATCCCACTCTTAAATGGAAAGGAGCAATTAAATAAACTATGCTGGGATCGTCACTTAATTCTAAATACTCCATCCGTCACAAAAAGAATGTAAATCTCGCCTCCCGAAGAGTCAAACAATTTCAAATTTCACCAAATTTATAAAAAAATAGTAGTAATATTTGTGTCATAATATAAGTATCTTTAGATTAATCATGTAATATATTTCTATATTACATCTACTCGAGATACAAATGTTAGTAACTTTTTGTATAAATTTAATCAAAATTAAAATCATTTGACTTCTTGGGAAACGAGATTTCATTCTTTTGAGACCGAGGGAGTACCTCACTAATCATGCTACTTGGCCAACATCGGTTTTTGTATAGTAGCGATTCCCATGCTAAGGTCTTGTTTGCATGTATTTGCCTTGAACCACATGTGTTGGAGTGGATTGGAGGAGAACGTAGTTCAAATACATTTTAATCCACCGCAACACATGTGGATTGAGACAAATATATGGACATCCAAACAAGCCCTAGGTAGTAACTTGGTTTTGTTCTTCCTCGATATTATATGAGAAACATAAGGTTACAAACTTCTTTTAGGGTCCGTTTGGATGCGAGATATTGGGAGAGCTGAATTGAATTGGGTTCAATACCAAAGCTAGCTATGGTATTGAGATGGACACAATTTGAATTTTGTTGGTTGGATGGCCATTGAGTTACCGTTTAGTTTGGAATTATAGCAAGTACCTCAAATCCAATTCCTATTTGGATGCAAAAGGATGGAGTTGAAACGCCGACAAAGTCAACCATAGCCATGGCGGGATGAGCTTAACGGTGGGGAAGAACAGAAGCCGCCGACGACGTGAGCAAGCCGCTAAAGATGGGTGGATCTCGGGGGAAGGAGGAAGAAAGGGGCTCTGGCTACCATCGATGGGGAAGAACGGCCTCGAGTTGCCGGCCACGGGAAGAAGGCTCTGGCCACCGCCCGCACGCCTTGCTCGCGTGCGGGCCGCTGCCGCCCTCGCACCGCCACGCCGGCACTCGCCGCCGCTTGCGCCTCCCGCTCGCGGGACTAGGTTTGTCATGGTCGTATACCATGGTCCACAATGTCGACCGCTAGTGTATGCTAAGATGGCCTAACTCAAGAGACAAGGACACGAGATTTATACTTGGTTCGGGCTAACCGAGCTCCCTAGTCCAAAGTTTGCACTATCTTCGGGCTCAAAGGCTCGTCATCGGGGCTAGTACAAGCGAAGTCGAGAGGGGGAGATGAGCTCCTAGGTCTCTCGTGTGCGTGTGTGTGTAAGTGGAGATTCGTGAGCTTGCCTTCTTCTAATGGCCAAGGCCCCCTTTATAGTTGCAAGGGGGATACATGAGGCCATCGAGAGGAGGACTTCGAAGGAGAAGGAATACAAAGTTGAAGGGGCAAAGAGTAATTAGGTGCCAATTGCGGGGCACGCCGACCGCTCGGCGTCGCACGCACGCCGCCGCCATGCACGTCGTAGCCTACTCACTTGGTTTTGTATAGTACGTAGGGGCGGCTCCGATTTCGACGTCCCGTACGCCATGCCGCCGAGCTCTGAGCTCGGTGGTCGGGTGTGGAGGAGCACCGAGCTCACAAGCGCCGCAGTAGCCGGCAATACATCCCATCACCCGCCAGGCACGCGCCGCGCCGTCTGCCGGGCGCGCGCGCGCCGCTCGGGCGAAAAAGGCGGGTACGGTGTGTCGCAGGAAAATGTATGGACAGGAGAGCTCGGCAAATATCGTCGAGGTCGCGTTTGTCTTGTAGTGGTTGTCCATTGTGCCTGGCGCGGCTTGGACCCGGTCCGACAGATCCCGCTACGCGTGCTCCTGGAGATCTCTTTCTCCTGGTGATATCCCGTCGCAGGTCGTAGCCCCTGACAGATAGCCGCGGCGCCCAGCGGTCAACGCCGCCGCATGGGCTATCTGTCGGGTGTCTGCTCTGGCACCGCATGGATGCGAGAGCTCGTCCGAGACGGAGAAGTGCTCGTGAGCCGAGCTCGAGCTCAAGCTCGTATGGAGTGGGAGAGCTCGTTTGAGACGGAGAAGTGCTCGTGAGCTGAACTCGAGCTCGTATGGGAAGTGCCCGCTCCCGGGAGAGCTCGTCCGAGACGGAGAAGTGCTCGTGGGTCGAGCTCAAGCTCGAGCTTCGTGTGAAGAGCTCGCTCCCGAGAGCTTCGTCCGAGACAGAGGATGTCCGCCCGGGCGAGCCCAAGTTCATACGGGGGAGAGTTCGTCCCGTCGTGTGTCTTGTGAGTCGGGCCCGGCTATCACCGGGCCTTTGTTTCGAATGGGCCTTTTTTTTTTTAGGATATCGGGAATATCTCAGATTCCACAAGGTTGCACCGCAGCCCCCACGCCCTCAAGGCCGCCATCACCTTCCCACCTCGCTTGCTCCACCGCCGAGGTCCACTAGCCGCGAAGGAGAGGAAAGAAGTCACGAGGATGTGGGTGTGGATGCGAGGCTCTATCTCCGATTCTCCCCAATACAAAGGGTAACAATTCGATATTGCGTGCAAGGGGAAGCAGGTTAAAAATTGTTAAGTATATGAATGCTATATTTGGCCTATATGGCCAGGTCAATAGGACTTGAGTGGTCCATGAGGCCAAATATAGTGGTCCATGAGGCTTTGTCCTCTCTATATATATTTGATCTCCTCTTCAGGAGAGCTCAGACTCTCAGAATCCCAAGGTTCGTAACATGGTACCAAAGCTAAGGATTAGGGGTAGGTTTAGCCTCATCTAAATCACCCACGATCCATTTTTTTTTCCTTTGGGATCACTCTGTTCTTCGCGTGGCCCGTCGCCGCGCCATCTCTTTGCCGCGCACCTGGTGTGGCATGTCATCACCAATTCCGCCGTCGCGGACTTCTTCGCCGCCCGTCGTCCGCGCGTGATCAGCTTCGTCTGCGGGACTTCATCGCGTCCGCCACCCGCGATCCGCGGACTTCTTCGTCGCCTGTAACTCGTCCGCGCGTGATCCGCCTCGTCCGCGGGACTTCATCACGCGGCATTCATCGTCGCGGGTCACCTCTTCATCGTGTCGCGGGCTTCGTCCGTGCCTCTTCATCGTGTCGCGGGCTTCGTCCGTGCCTGTTTGTCTGACTTCACGGGCCCTGTCCACATGGCTTCAGCGTCTACATCGACCCACCATCGCGGGATTCCATCGCGCGCGGAACATCGACGCTGTTTTTCCGTCGCGGGACTCCATCACGCGCGGCCCTTCATCCGTGCCAGGCAAGTCCGCCCCTAGGTCTTCTCCATCGCGAGCCTGCCCGGGTCCGCCCCTGGGACTTCTCCATCGCGCGCTCTACATCAGCTGCATCCGCTCGCTGGATTTCTTCGTACGTCTGGTGATATCCCTGCCACTTCCTTGCCTCTTCGCCATTGTCCGAGTCCATCATGTCGAAGTCTCGGCCTCGAGACTCGCCATTATCATTAACATCAAATTGGATGGTCGAACTATTTAGAATGGGCATTTACTTGTTGAAATGGCATTGAGGGGTCATGGTCTTTATTTTCATTTGACCGATGATCCACCAACTCTCAAGTCTGATAATAGTAATGCCTTTAGCGCTGTCAAAACTTGGGGAATTAATGATGGGAAAGTCATGGCCGCTATGGTTAATAGTGTTAAACAATCCATGATTATGAGTCTCAAGGCAAGTTTAAGCAAGCTAAACCTATGTGGTCATATTTGAAGGACCGTTATGTTCAGGAAAGTGGTGCTCTCCAACATACGCTAATGCAAATGACTTCATGTTCTTGAACAGAGATATGTCCATTGATGAGTATTATTCCGCCTTTGATCGCTTAATGGGCTCTTTAGTATCCATGGTACCCCAATTACAAAGCAGTCGATTGTACAAAGACTTTCATTCATTGAGCGGTTTCTCACTTATAGATTTGTCATGGGAGTTAGGGGTAGTTTGATTCTATTCGCACAAGGTTGCTTCATTCTTCCTCTACCTTGACCATGGCAAAGGCATTGTCTCGAATCGCTTGCTCAAGAGACACGTCTTCGTGCCCCCGTCTTCTCCCCGTGCCTTATCCTCATAGTGTCTTTGGCAGCTTCCCGCAGGATCGGTGCATTCAAAAGAGCCATGCAAGCATTGTGGCGGGGACTAATCATACTTCATAACACTGTTTTGCTAAGTATCCTGAGAAGCCGGCTGAATTTCGTGCTCGTCGTCTTTGCTTCGTGGTCGTGGTATTACTTCCACTCCTCGAGGTTCGGGATCTACCGAAACTTTTACATTCTTTGCTTCTTCCTCAACCGCCGGTGCTCCTTCGTCCCGGGTGCTTGATTCTCGAGCATCCTTTCATGTGACATCCGATCGGTCCCGTTGGTTGCCCGCAAGCCTCGTCACCGATGGCACTTCTATTCGCACGGCAGATGGTACTTCTTGTCATATCACTCATCTGGGTTCACTTTCCAATAATCATTTTTGTGTACCTAATATTTCTTTTGTACCTCAGTTGTCTATGAATCTGCTATCAGTTGGTCAAATTACCGACCAAAATTGTTTTGTTGGTTTTGATGACTCATCTTGTTTTATTCAGGACCGTCGCAGCGGGAAAGTGATTGGGACTGGCCATCGCCATAAAAGTTCTTCTTCCAGCCTCTACGTTCTAGACACCCTACGCCTCTTCCTTCGTCGGTTTGAGTCAGCTCACGCCTCCTCCGTTGCATCATCTTCAGCCTCATTTGCCAAGTGGCATCATCGTCTTGGTCATCTTTGTGGGTCTCGGTTGTCTTTCATGATAAATAAAGGTTGTCTAGGTCGTGCAACTGTTGAGTCTAGTTTTCATTGTAAGGGATGTAAACTTGGCAAACAAATACAACTTCCTTATTCCTCTAGTGTTTCTGAGTCTGCTAGACCATTTGATCTTATTCATTCTGATGTATTGGGTCCCGCACCTTTTGCTACAAAAGGTGGCCACAAATATTATGTCATTTTTATTGATGATTTTTCTCGCTATACATGGATTTATTTCATGAAACATCGTTCGCAGTTGTGTTCTATTTATCAGTCTTTTGTCCGAATGGTCCACACACAATTTTCTACCCCTATTAAAATTCTTCGCTCTAACTCTGGGGGTGAATATTTATCCGCTGTTTTTCGTCATTTTTTGTCCTCTGAGGGCACCCTTGCACAACTCTCTTGTCCAGGTGCTCATGCTCAAAATGGCGTTGCTGAACGCAAACATCGCCATCTCATAGAGACAACACGCACCCTTCTGATTTCATCTTTTGTTCCTACTCATTTTTGGGGGGAAGCTGTTTCCACGGCCGTCTATCTCATCAATAGGCAACCCTCATCCAAGTTGTCTAACCAATGCCCCGATGAAGTACTTTATGGCACTCCTCCTAGCTATGATCACCTTCGTGTTTTTGGATGCACATAGTGGCGGGCACACCATGATTCAATGGTATTCAGCTGAATACCCATTTTTTTGCCAAAAAAAATCATATATATAATGTATATGTACACGGCTGCACATGATAAAAAGAAAAATGCAAAACCTGTGCGTATTCAATGGTATTCACTATTCAGTTTCCATCGAAGCCTACCAAGGCCCATTGCTACGTGGCCCATTTTGGCTAGCAGCCCAAGAATGCACGATCGGTGCTAATCACTTCAGTCTTCCGCTATTGCCGTGAAAAGACGATTCGCTTGCCGCGGCGTCTCGCCGACTCCTTGTGCGACGCATCGCGGCAAATCGCCGGATCGGTTCGGCTCTGCGGCTCCCCGCCTCTTCGTCTCCTCAACTCCTTGTGCGGACCTGCGGCGTCCCCGAAAGGCGCGGCGCCGGCGGGGCAAAGATCGCAAAGACGCCCGTCCCCTCTGAACTGCGTGTAAGTTCAAAACTTTAGATTCATCAATTAATCAATTTGTCCCCAAATGAATTACTATATCTCTTGATTGAATTTTAGGTGTCAAGTATGAAGAGAAAAAAGAGTAACAACACCACGGACTGAGGAGCTTCATGCAACGGTCTGCTGAAAAGAAGAAGCGATCACAAGATTCACAACCTGAAGTTCAGCAAGAAAGTTGTATGCAAATGGTTGTTTTTCAAGGGCAGAATGACAGTGGTACTGGCACAAGCGAAATTCCAACAGAACCAACAACAGTGACAGGTGAAGCCGAGCCTACAGTAATAGAAGAGGATGAAGTGTACCCCTCAATGAATCAAATTCTCATGACGAAGACACCGATGATGTGTATCAAATTCAAGATGATCCCGGATTGAGGATTCCAATATCAAGCTATGATGTGAATGATCAAGATTCGCTTAGAAGGGCATACATTGCATTGGGGCCATGTCGACCCAAAATGAAGCAAGATGATTTTCCGCAAAGATAAATGTGGAGGTATGCGTCGTTTCAACCTTGAATGGTTTAATGAATTCAATTGGTTGGAGTATAGTGTTGAGAAGGATGCTGCATATTGCTTTGTTTGCTACTTGTTCAAAGATAGGAACAAGTTTGCTGGTGGAGACAAGTTTATAGATGAAGGGTATAGAAATTGGCACATGAAAGCTAGAACTGTAGGCATGCCGGTTCTATCAAAAGTGCTCATTCGAAGCTCAAGAGAAATATAATTTGTTCATGAAGCCTAAATCATCAATTCGTGAGTCTATTGTCCCAAAGAAAAATGCACAAGGCTAAATATTTGGCTCGTGTGAAATGGTCACTCCAAGTTGCAAGATTTCTTTTGCATCAGGGGTTAGCTTTTCGTGGTCATGATGAGTCAGAGGACTCATTGAACAAAGGCAATTTTAAAGAACTTTTGTCATGGCTTGCAGGAAACTTTGAGGAAGTTAATCAAGTGGTTCTTCAAAATGCTCCAAAAAAGTGTCAGATGGTGGATCACAAGATTCAGAAAGATCTAATTGCATGTTGTGTCAAGAAACAACCAAATTGGTCATAGAGGAACTTGGTGATGAGTGTTTTGCAATTCTTGCTGATGAATCTAGTGATTCCTACCTAAAAGAACAATTGGCACTTTGTTTGCGTTTTGTCAATAAAAAAGGGCAGCCGGTTGAGCGGTTTCTTGGTCTTGTGAATGTTGAAGATACTACTTCATTGACTCTTAAACAAGCAATTCAGTCCTTGCTTCTTAAACATCAATTGCCATTGTCCAAGATACGTGGTCAAGGCTATGATGGAGCCAGTAATATGAAGGGACATGCTAATGGCTTAAAGAAACTCATCATGGAAGAGTCTCCTATCGCATATTATGTTCATTGCTTTGCTCATCAACTTCAACTAACACTTGTAGTCAAGTGCTAAGGAGAACAATGATTGTAAGTGGTTCTTTGGACAACTTGCATATTTGTTGAATACTCTTGGCATGTCTTGTAAGAAGATTCGTATGCTTCACGAAGCTCAAGCTGAGTATATGATCGAAGCATTGCAATTGGGTGAAATTGAAACAGGACAAGGTTTGAATCAAGAGATGGGCCTAGCAAGACCAGGTGATACACGTTGGGGATCTCACTATAGGACAGTAATGCATGTTATGGCTTTGTATCCTTCAGTCAAGAAAGTTCTCTGGAAGATTGGGAATGAAAATAGAGGGGCAGATGTCATAGGAGCTCAAACTATGTTGAAAGTATTTCAATCATTTGAGTTTGTTTTCCTGCTCCACTTGATGAATGAAATTTTTGGGTACACAAATGACTTATGCAATGCTTTGCAAAAGAGGGAGCAAGATATTGTTAATGCAATGGATCTTCTTGAGTTGACAAAAGTAGAGATGGCAGTTTTGAGGCTTGATTCTGGATGGACAGAATTCCTTGCAAAAGTCAATTCTTTTTGTGAGAAGCACAAAGTTAAAGTTGTTGATATGACTGCAATGTATAAGCCTATACAAAGATCAAAGCAATTCTTCAGAGGCCTCAATAACTATCACCGGTTTCACGCAGATATGTTTTTGGGTGTCCTTGATAGGCAACTTCAAGAACTTAATAACAGATTTGATGAGGTAAACACCGAGCTACTTAGATGCATGGCGTCATTCAGCCCAGCTAATTCTTTTTGTTTGCTTTCAATGTTGAAAACTTGGTGAAGCTTGCAAACTTCTATCCTCATGATTTTTCATTTGAAGAAAAGAATCAGCTCCCTTTTCAGCTAACTCACTATATTAATGATGTGAGGAATGATGAAAACTTCACAAATTTGGGAGGTCTCGCAGAGTTGTCCATGATGCTTGTTAAAAAGAACAAGGCCGATAGGTACAACATTGTTTACAAACTTCTCAAATTGGTGCTAGTTCTCCCAGTTGCAAAGCCCGGTGTTGAAAGGATCTTTTCTACCATGAACTTTATCAAAAACAAGCTGAGAAATAAGATGGGACAAAATTATTTGAATAATAGCTTGGTTACATTCATTGAAAGGGAATTCTTCTTGCAAACAAAGGATGAGAACATCATCAACCGTTTTCAAAGCATGAAGGATCGGAAAGTTGTCTTATAATTTGTAAGTTTTAGTGTCATTTGGTTGTCTTTGTCAATTTATTTTTAGATTCTTGAACATGGAAAATCTGCTCTGTTGACTGTCTATTGATGAATTATATATATGGCACTATACATGCCGAATATGAGCCATTTGGTTTGCCAAAATATTTTTTTTGAATACCCACCCCTTAAATCCTGTGCCCACAACTGGATGCACATGCTATGTTTTGCTTGCCCCTCGTGAGCGGACTAAATTGACAGCACAATCTGTGGAGTGTGTCTTTCTAGGGTACAATCCGGAGCATAAGGGTTATCGATGCTATGACCCTTCTTCCCGTCGCATACGTATCTCTCGCGATGTTAATTTTGTTGAGGATCATCCTTTCTTTTATAACCCATCCACCAAGTCCTCTTATTCTCCCATAGAGTCCACCTCCTTTTTGTGTTTTCCTTCTTCATCTGGTGATGATGTCTCCACGTCTTCACCTTCTATTTTCATCACGCCTCCTTTACCTCCTACAACAACTCCAGCTCCACCACCTCACTCTTTTTCTAAACCACCTATTACACGTGTTTTCAATCGCCGTACTCAACACCCCACCACGCCACCTCCTCATTCTACCACCTCGGCCAGTCCTGATGAGCCCGTTGTTGATGATTCTAATAATATTACTATTGATGAGTCATCTATTGTTTCTGATGAGTTACAGGTTGGTTCACGATATAATCTTCGAGATCGTGGTTCTATTCATCCTCCAGAAAAGTATGGTTTTTCCCAGGTCAATGCCATTGTTGATGAGCCATCCACTTATCAGGAGGCTTGTCGTATTCCAGAATGGTAGCTAGCTATGTCAGAGGAACTTGCAGCCCTTGATCATCAAGGTACTTGGGATATTGTTCCATTACCATCACACATGAAACCTATTACATCTAAGTGGGTATTTAAAATCAAGACCAAGTCAGATGGCTCTATAGAGAGATATAAAGCTCGTCTTGTTGCTAGAGGTTTTCAGCAGACCCAAGGTCTGGATTATGAGGAGACATTTGCACCTGTTGCGCATATGACGACAGTTCGTATTACTTGCGTAAAGGGCTTCTTCTTCTTCATGGCCTATATCTCAAATGGATGTCAAGAATGCCTTTCTTAATGGTGACTTGGCTGAAGAAGTTTATATGCAACCACCCCCCATGGTGTTGCTGCTCCCCCAGATATGTTTGTCGCCTTCGCCGGGCTTTATATGGTCTTAAACAGCCCCTCGTGCTTGGCATGGGCGGTTTGTGTCTCATTCATACGGGCTGCTGGTTTTTCACCTAGTGATCATGATCCGGCATTATTTATTCATCCGTCACCACGTGGCCGTACATTGCTTCTTCTCCTACATCCAAACACACCCTGTTGATGATATGTTGATTACGGGTGATGATGCGTATCACATTTCCCATGTGAAACAACGACTCAGTGCTGAATTTCAGATGTCTGATTTGGGTCCTCTCAATTATTTCTTAGGCATTGAGGTCAAGCAATCTAGTGAGGGATACTATATTTCTCAGTCTAAGTACATACATGATCTTATTGCTCGTTCAGGCATCACTGATAATCGAACTGCTGCCACACCCATGGATCTTCACTTGAAACTTCGTCCCACTGATGGAGTACCTCTTAAGGATCCCTCTCGATATCAACATATTGTGGGTAGCCTTGTTTACCTCACTATCACTAGGCCTGATATTGCACATGCAGTCCATATTTTGAGTCAGTATGTTTGTGCCCCAACTTCTGTTCATTTTGGACATTTACTTCGCGTTCTACGCTACTTACGGGGGACATCATCTCAAAGTTTATTCTATGCGCGTGATAGTCTGCTTCAACTTCATGCTTACTCGGACTCCACTTGGGCGAGTGACCCGACAGATCGTCAGTCCATAACAGGATATTGTATTCTCCTTGGCTCTTCCCCAATTGCCTGGAAGTCCAAGAAACAGGTTGCTGTCTCCCGCTCTAGTGCAGAAGCCGAGCTTCGAGCTCTTGCAACTACTACTGCAGAAATTGTATGGCTTCGATGGTTGTTGGCTGATTTTGGGATCTCTTGTGATGCTGCCACACCTCTTCTGTGTGATAACACTGGAGCCATACAGATTGCTCATGATCCTGTAAAGCATGAACTTACAAAGCATATCGGTGTAGATGCTTTCTTTACTCGGTCTCACTTTGTGTCGAAAAACTATTGCTCTCCAAAGATGTGCCATTAGAGTTGCAATTGGCTGACTTCTTCACTAAACCACAAACTCGAGAGCAACATAACCCCGGCTAGGGAGGCCTGATTTGGCTTCACTTAATCAAACTCAATGCTTCCAATCCTCCGATTCCGCCTTGAGTTTGAAGGGGGGTGTTAAGTATATGAATGCTATATTTGGCCTATATGGCCAGGTCAATAGGACTTGAGTGGTCCATGAGGCCAAATATAGTGGTCCATGAGGCTTTGTCCTCTCTATATATATTCGATCTCCTCTTCAGGAGAGCTCAGACTCTCAGAATCCCAAGGTTCGTAACATAATATCTACATCCAAACACACCCTTAGAGTTTTAGAACAACTCAAGAGATGTGCTATTCTTATTAGCTAGGTACATGTAACTTTTTTAGAGAAAAAATTGAATTCCAATTGAATTCCAAATGACTTGCTATATAGAAAAATAGATAAACCAAAAGGTCAAATTAACTTATATAATTTGCAACGTATGGAGCAAGTAGTAAATCAAATATTTTGTCTCCAATATATAAAAATATATATCCTCCATCACCACCTATAGGGAAACAAAGAATCCTATTTCTCTTTCTTGGAGGGATTATTAAGTTGCATTACAAAAGCCATTATTGAAACTGAGGAAACTTATCCACAAAAAGGGTCGTCCGCCTTGCCCTCTTAGCCCGCTCACGTGCTTTTTCGTTGAAGCCACCGTCGCATCATCGCGTGAGCTGCTGGATGCTCCTTCCGTACCCGGGCCCGCTCGTCGACCCCTACAGCCCTGATAAGAGAACCGTTGCTCTCCGTTACCTCACCGCCGGATGCCGTCTTCTTCCTTCTCAGACCGTACAACTCTTTTCCGTCGCTTTTTCACGGCCTTCCGTCCACTGCGGCCCTTCTGACGAGACGAGGGAGGACCCCACCTGAGCCACGCCCAGCCCCGCTCCCTTCTGGAACGTTCTACCTACTCCGGCCTGGATGGACGCCACGTTGCGGTGGCCATCACATCCACGGCCTAGGACGCCCAGGAGCCCCGGCCTACAGAAGCCGAGCACCCTCTCCCTCTCCCTAGCCGCCGCCGCCGCCGCCGCTCATTCTCTACTCTTCCTCCTTCCACCTCCAACCGATGTGGCCGGTAACCCCGTGTGGTTGCGGCGTTACGCCGCCGGAGACCGGTGACGCAACCCCGCCCGGCCGCGGACTTCGCCACCGCGACGCGCCCTCTCGCGTTCTGCGGTGAGCCTCTCTCGGCGGCTAAAATCCTCCTCTTTACCCCCTTCGTCATTGTCCCTAACTGAGGTCGACTTTCTGGCCATCTTCATTGTTTTGCAGCAGCGTCACCGCGCCGGAAATTCGTTTCTCTCTGGGTGCCCGCGCCAGGACTTCACCGACGTTGCCGCCCACCAGCCGAAGCCGCACGCCGGGAACGTCTTCTCCTGCGCACCGGCTGCTCTGCCTGCACCAAACCCTCCCGGCACCACGCGCTCTGCCGCCGACGAGCCCCTCTGGTGAGCACCGCTGCCTGAAGCCCCCACCTTTTTGCGTTGCCTTTGGGGATCGATAGCCTGCCTGTTCCGGCCATCCAGCCCGGCTCTCTTTCCGCACAACCACAGCACACCCACGCGCGCCAGCCGAGCCACGGCGTGCGGGCCAGATCTCCTCGACTGCGGTCTGGCACACCCACACAAACACGCCACACTTTTTTTTTTTTTTTTTGGGATAGGTCACCGGAAGGGGTTTAACCCCCACCTGCCATGGGCGAGTTTACAGGGAGAGGATGAGAACTCACACACACGCCACACTTGCACGCACAGCCACCGGCCGGCACAGCGCCTGTTCCCGGCACTCGGGCACATGTTGTCCGCGCCGTGCGCACGAGTAGCCCAGCACCGTCACATACTGCTCGCCTCGCCACCTTCACGGCCGAGGCACCGCCTGGCACGCGGCCCCCGGCCGGACGCGCCGTAGTATCCTCTCTGCCATGCCGGTGCCGGGCACAGCCGCACCAGCCCGGCGACCAAAGCTTCCGCCTTTGTGCGTTTCCCTTGTTGCTCAGACCTGTTCCGCCGTAGAGCCACGGCATGAACGCTGTGGCCTGGAACCAGCGAGGTCACGGACACGGGCATGTGTCGACGCGATCTCGACCCACTAGGAACTGCTTAGCCGCCGCACCATTCGCGGACGCCACGGCCTTGCTCTCGCCCGGATCACGGATCCTTTCATATGGCCGCTCGCCATCCTAGCCCGCGGCACACACGCACAAGCAAGCCGCCGAGGCCGAGCACCCCAGTGGCCAAGCGCTGCTACGCAGAGCTAGTTTCGCCCCGCACACAGTACACGCACCCACGCTCCTGGCTGCCCACGGCCATGGTCGCGGACACACATCAGCCGCAGACCGGGCGCTACGGCAGTGCCGCACCACGTTTGCAACCGCCACCGCTGCTGTGCGTTCCTTGCCACCAAAGACCGGCCTTTTCCACCGTCCTAGCAAAAGTTCTCCCCTACGGGGACGGCGATGGGGAGGACGTCCCCAGTGACCATCCACGGGGACGGGGATCGATGAGGAAGCAACTTCCGACGGGAATTCTGCGTTTGAGTTAGGCATGAGTGACTTCGGCTGGGTTGAGAGAGTAGACATTTGCACTTACGCCGGCTGCTGTTCTTACTTATTTTAATCTCTTCTTCATAGTTTTTGATGCACTTGGTCTGGTGACTCCTGTCATGTGATTTAGTCGATCTAATGTCACTCTCTTTCTTGTTTTTGTTGTTTATAGTTTGAAGGAGGAGGATCAGTTCCGCAGCTATGGTTTTGGAAGAACAAGTTAAGAAGGCGATGTGTAGCATCGTTACCATCATACATGAAAAAGAAGAGGGTTCCAGTTTTGGGTCAGGGTTTGTGATTAAAACAAGTGGAGCTGAATCGGTGATTATCACTTGCAGACACTGTGTCAAAGATTTCGAACAGAATCAGACTTTGCGCATCAGATATGTGGTGGGGAGGATATCAGAGAGCTACCGGCAGCGATATTGTATGTTTGCAAAACTGAGGCTGATGTTGCATTGATTAGAGTTGATGGGTTATCAGATTTGCTCCCACTCCGCTTCTCGGAACAAAAGATGCTCATTGGTCAGAATACAGTGACAATTGGAAACTGTCGTCCAGAAAATCTGTGGGAAGACGAAGAAGATGAATATGCAATCCCAAAGTTTCATGCATCCTGTCCGGGTCTTGTCAAGTAAATAAATTCCTAATCGTCTTTCTGAATTAATTTTTACATTTATTCTTTACCATGCAAATTCACACTGTATTGTGTTCTAAAATATATATTTTATTCTTGAAATCGAAGAGAATTTAGACGGAGACCGGGAGTTGCCATTGTGGTAAAGGGAGTTGGTGTGAGTGGCATGTCAGGGGTCCTACATTAAGCAGAAGAGGAATATCAGGAATGCTTACTGATGGTAGACCTGGCGCAACTATTTCCCTTACTACAGAAGCAATAAAAGTTGTTCTGAAGGAGTTTCTTGCCAGTCGTGCCATCCAGTTCGAGGTATTAATGTGTTGCCTAAATTCTAATTTGTTTTAATTAACCTGTTACCTGACTTATAATATGTTTATTTCCTATTGATTTGCTAATATTTTCTTTTACATATATACTTTCAGGAGAAGTCAACTATACACCAGGTGCTTCAAATCATGCCTATGAGATGAGTAGGTTGAGGGCGGACTGATGCACAGTGCTTGTTCTGAACTCCATGTACACTGACTCATGTGCTTTTGACGGTTCCATGTTTTGCAAACCTTGAGTTCATTTGAAACTTTGAGCGACGTCTTGCTATCTTTTGATTAATAACTGTTATTCTACGAGACAGTATTCTTTTGGTCCCTTTTGAAGTTATGCAATGAGGTGCCGATGAAGCTAGCTGCATTTATTGACTGTGCAAATCTCTTTTCTTTGGTCCATTAATTTGTGCATTTATCTTCTATGAAGGCCAAGGCTGGTATATGAATCAGACGAGAGCTCCTGGCTTGGACATGGCCAGTAAGATTGTACTTCACCGTGACAGTTGCATCTGAAAATGAAACGAGTATTTGGATTTCACACGCATGCAAGGAGAAGGCGGCAGATTTGCCTTGTTCCCTTTCCTTGTGCTGATCTTGATCGATCGATCACGTACTAGAACTGAAATGCGCCTGGCGGCTACGCGCACGGCCTCGGCATCGCTTCCTCCATCAGGGATCTACGTCGAGACGTCCTTCGTTCTACTGCTTGTGCCGATTGCCAGCTTAATTGCCAACCGTGCGCGTGTTGTTGCATGCATGGTCGATCCGTGACCTGCCAAAGGCCGGCGGAGTAGTCTGATCAAAAGAAAAGCAGCCGGTCGGCGGCCTTCTCCAGACGTACGTGCGCGTTGGACATCCTCAGCGAGACAAGTTTCAACATGCTACCGCACGACGACATCTAGTGCGTCCATGGTGATGGATGCCGTGTAGGAGCATGCATGGCGGCGGCGCGTACGTGCACGAGGCCATGGTGGTGGAAGGAAGGCCTTTTTTTTCTTCTTCGAAAGCGTACCCAATTGGCACGTGATGAATTAAGGGAAAATAGAGTTTTTTTTTTTTTTTTTGAAAGCGAAAATAGAGTTGTTTACACATCGCACACTTTAGCCAAAACAATTGGCCGAAGCGCCGCGAAAGACACGCACAAGAACCACCGGCTCAAACGATGGTGCAGTGCGGTTGTACTAAAAATTAAATTAATACGGAATGAATGAAGGCCTATCACGTGTTAGCTTCCACCGTTCTATCACATTACTTCCACTGTTCCACGTGCTTATTCTTCAAGAATGACTTAAATTTTGTTTACATAATTTTTTTTTAAATAAGTTAAGTCGCTAAACTTGGAGCCAAAAAATCAAGCGTCTTATTATAATTTGATTTGAGAAGGAGGCAGTATATCCCTGAAAATTAAGCAAGGCCGGACAAGCACATACAGTATAATTTGAGAAGGAGGCAGTATATTGAATTTAGTTATTACTAGCAAATATGCCCGTGCGTTGCTCACGGGAGAAAAAAAAATATTTATAATTACCAATGAGAAGTTATTCATATTTGATATTTTTGTTGAAAAATTGAAATCTAGAATTTATTTTTTGAAGACAATGATATCTTTAACTATACTCACTATGTCCTTAAAAGATTGAATTTCTAGCAACTTTAAAACATATTAGCAAAAAAAAGTTAAAATTGTTGTCTCTCATTCAACTGTCTCTCTAGTCAGCGTGAAGCGTTTGGAGTAGCCAAATAGCAACGCATGAGAGAGGTTGTGTTAAATGCAACCTAGACTGAGAGACAGATTAATGTACCTCACCGGACCATATATTCACCTCTAGAAATTTATTCTTTTGGAGACAAATTTTAATGCTAAAATTCTATGCCTAAGACAATGATGTCGTATTTCACTTTGAATCTTGTAAATACAAAGCATGTTCATCTTCTAGTCAACCAATTAAACAATTAGATTTTGAATTGTAGAACATTTTATGTGTGCATTGTCATCTTTTTTTGTTTTGTAATTGTATTATGGTGGTTGAAAGTGCGCTTGATTTCCTTATTTTTAGAAGAAAACATATTTCTTATGCCATATTTTTTTTTTATGCTCATTAAGCGTTGATGCGTTGAGAGTGGTCTAGATTGTTTTCCATGCAGACGTGCAAAGTTGCTAGCACCATGTACAAACATATGTGCGAGTGATGTCTTCTAGTTCGATCAGATTTTACACCATGTATGGATTGGATTGCAATCCATATCATGTTTTTATGAAATTTTTACTAAACCCCCGTTACGGTTATGTAAATCCATAAGCCTATTCAAGAGAAGAATAGTTTATTTGTTATGGTTCCAAAAAGATTAGTTTATATTTAAGGGAAAACAAAAGCAGAAGATTATGCAGAGATGGACTAAATTACAAGTTCAAAGAAGCAGATCAAAAAATTTGATCAGGAAATCGAGAGGGGAAAATAGTACTTAGCAGCAGTGACACAGCTTGCTAGCAAGTGCAAATCCAATGTGACTGCTCTGCTCCCGTCCCTAGATTTACTTGTCTTCTAAAGCCTCATCTATCAAAGTTATCAAAAGCAAAACCTTCTCCTAAGATTTGCAATTATTATGAGGTAGCTCAAAGCCTCATCCACCTCTACTTATACACGGGTGCATTTGTCGAGGCAGCTCGGGTTGGTTCGCCGATCACTACAGTCTACAGAGGTGCACGCCTCCCTTGCCGAAAATAGAGCACGTTGCTCAAAATTGTATCTGTACATTGTACTCCCTCCGTTCCATAATACTTGTTCCTAAAGAATTGCAAGTATTATGGAACGGAGGGAGTACTAACTAGTTAAACACTTTGGGATATATAAAAAAAATATAGATTAGATGGTTTACATAATTGGCATGCATGGAAGATACAGTGTGTCATGATTAGACTGAAAACACACATGCATATGCGGCGGGACATATTGTCACCAAGCCATGGATGTAACAAGCAGCACATGAAGCAGTATCAAGGAGAGGAGGCCTCCAAACGACGCCCGGCTGCTGCTGCTGCTGCTGCCTGAACCTGACCTCGATGGCCACGTCAGGGGCACCCAGCCGGGTCCATTGGTTGCGTTGTTGTTCTCCCATGGCATTGGCATGGAGGGAACATAGTCGCCGTTGGGGCTCGCCGGAGCAGAGTCGTCACCGGTGGGCGCAGGGCTGCCAAGAGAAGTGTCCGGCTTCCGCCGTCTTGCATCTTAGCATCCTTGTAACCTACAGGAACGAAGTCACTGTCTGCATTGATGAATTGTTGGTTTTCATTCTTTTTTTTTTTTTTTTGTAAATAATAGACCATTTTCATTTTTTGCCGATGAGGCTAATAGAGGCGGAACGAGCTTCTCGTTGCTTTTATATTGTTTCAGCGATAACCCCATTTTTTATGGCTTTTATATTGACTTGGTGCCAATACACATACCTTTCGAGGCGATGGGACGAAGTGAGGCGAAACGAGCCCCTTGGCGCTTTTATATTAATTTGGCGCCAACACCCTTTACTTTTTGAGGCGACGGGGCTAATAGTAGCGAAATGAGCCCCTTGCGCCTTTATATTAATTTGGCGCCAACCCACCATACTTTTTAAGGCAAGAGGGTTAATAAAGGTGAAATGAACCCCTTGACTTCGGCGTCAACCCTCGTACTTTTTGAGGCGAGGGGTGAATAGAGGAAAATAAGCCCGTTATTTTTTTTGATAAATCACAAAAACTCATCTCTAATAATTTGTCATATGGCTTTCCCCACTTTTGACAATTCCCAAATCACGGTCGCCTATGAGTAAATATACGCCGGGCTTGGAAGGGCTTAAATGTTATGTGTTGAGGGACATATTGTCACCACGTTGCTCAAAATTGTATCTGCATTGTTTAACGCTTTGCAATATATAATTGACATGGAAGATACAACGTTTCATGACTAGATTGATAACACACATGCATATGCGGCGGGACATATTGTCACCAAGCCATGGATGTAACAAGCAGCACATGAAGCAGTATCAAGGAAAGGAGGCCTCCAAACGACGCCCGGCTGCTGCTGCTGCTGCTGCCTGAACCTGACCTCGTTGGCCACGTCAGGGGCACCCAGCCGGGTCCATTGGTTGCGTTGTTGTTCTCCCATGGCATTGGCGCGGAGGGAACATAGTCGCCGTTGGGGCTCGCCGGAGCAGAGTCGTCACCGGCGGGCGCAGGGCTCCCAAGAGAAGTGTCAGGGCTTCCGCCGCCTTGCATCTTAGCACCCTTGTAACCTACAGGAACAATACAGTTTGTGGTACTACCAATTAGTAAGCTATTTTACATGTTTGTTTCCCCACATTTATATGACGATTCATCATCAAGTATATATATATATGAACACTTACAGTCGAACTTCTCCCATCCTAGGACAGATCTCCTACGGTCAAAGACAACCTTGAGCCCGGTCAAGAAGTTTTCTGCATGTATGCATCCATCATCCATAAGCCAAATGATTCAGAAAATGGTGTTGTGTGTCTGAGAGAGAGATCGAAGAATGTACGGCCAATGATGGCGTCCTCTGTGGTCGAGATGCCGGTCTTGAGGATCGCCAAGCAGTAGCCGACGGGTAGTACGTCACCCCGTTGGTGGTGGCACGAACGGGGATGATGGGCCACGTAATGGGGAACACGGCGCCTCCCTTCGTCGTCAGGCTCATCGCCGGCAGCCGCCTAATACTTGTCTGCCCTGGGCTGCATCATGCGTTTCGTTTCAATGATACGGTTATTGTATGTCTTCTGCTGTTGTTGCAATTGCAACATCTACTTAATAGCCTGATTTACTCTTCATTATTTCAAAGCAAGTGACGATCGATACCTCAAGCTGTAGCAATAGTCGAACTGTTCATAGCCGCTGCCAAAAAAGTATCTGGTCTCTGAAACCCTCGAATTGAACTAAAATAACAAATAAAATATTACTATACTATACTCCTCTCCGTCCATAAATAAATGCATTTCTTTAACTTCCACCATTCTTGTTTGATCATTCGCCTTATTTAAAAAGTTTTAATAAATATTACGAGTACTCATTTTGTTATGACTTAATTTATCATTTATCATTAGAGATATTTTTATAATGATTTTTTATTTTTTTTATTTACATAAGATTTAAATAAGACGAATAGTCAAACAAAAATGGTAGAAGTCAAAGAAGTGCACTTATTTGTGGACTAAGGTGTAGTAGTTAAACAAACAAAAACGTATATAAAAATAAACAATTTACAATTTTAGTTTCCTTTCATATGACAGTTATTTGATATTTTTATACTGAAATTACAATTATAATTTTAATTTGTTTCAAATTTTCCTGGTTCTGACTTCTGAACTAAATTCTTTGTTACACAAAACTACAAATCTGACATAAACTGATTTGTGTTGACAAAACAAAGTTACAATTTGATACGTTTGACACTTGTTTCAAGTTACTTAGTTAGACAAGGACAAAAAAAAAAAGTCCCTTTGATACGTTATTTTTGAGTCTATGAGTCCCTAAACACTGTCGACATTAGTCCCTAGAACTAAAAAAGTTTAGTAACAAAACAACTTAAAATATGAATAGGAAAAAAGTAATGAAAAAAATACTGTAATGTCGAGTTATCAAATTTGCATTGGTGGAATATTGTTTAGGGCATGTTTGGATGGTGCACCATGAGTTATCAAACGAAATTTGCAAAATTGGTGGAGTAAATCTCTATTCCTCTAGTCTCATATATAACCAAACAGCAATTATCAATTATCTTATGATGATGAGAGATGTACACATTAAAAAAATGTCGATGATGGACTACCACGAAGTCTCAAATCAGACACCCTGTAATGTCGATACTAAAAAGAATGATAAACAGGGGAGAAGTAGAGAGAGGGGTTTACATTGGTGGTGAGCAACGTGTAAGCCGGATCGTCTAGGTAGGTCATCGACGTGCCGGAGTCCACAATGGCTGTGAACTCCACCGCCATAGCCTTGTTGTCCACGGTGATGGCTCCGACACTGATGTTGTAGAAAAGATTCCTGCAAAGAAAACGAAAACGTCGTCGCGACGACGACATCGAAATCAGTGAGATGCAGGTCCTGCGGCCGTCTGTCTCGGCTGCACACTAGGCGACCTAACTGTAAGCTCCCGGCGGGGATGATCGGCGTCTCCGCTTGGTCGGGGCTGCCGGCGTCGCCGAAGTTGATCCGGCCGACGCCGTCGCGGCTAAAGCACATGGAGAAGCTGTCGGACGCGACGAGGCCGCTGGTAGCCAGCTCGCTGGGCACCGAGATCTTCTCCAATCCCAGCCCCATGAGGCCGCCGTCGGCAGCGCCGGTAAGGAAGATGCCCGTCTGCACCTGGCCGCACCCGAACACGATCGGCGCCTGCACCGCCTTTCCAGCGCCGTCGACAAGGTGCAGCACGTCCTCCACGAGCACCCCCGACGTGCCGGTGTTGGGGGAGAGGTACTTCACCTCGTAGGGGCAGGTGCTGCTGCTGTTGCCCGTGCTCGCCGCGGCGGTGCAGAGGTCGGGACGCTCGCAGAGAGGGTGGCCGCACGGCACCGTCTTGCTCGTCGACGACAGGCGGGGGCTGTACACCGGCTGGTCCGTCTTCGCACACTGCTTGCATTCGCAGGGCAGCCAGAAGAGATCGCTGCCGGTGTCCAGTGCCACCAGGAACTTGGAGCTCGGCGTGCCCACCTCCACCTCCGCGTAGTGCAAGCTGCGGGCGAACGAACGAGATCATTACATTTACATGTCTGAACAAGTGGCTAGCTTCATCGAACTACCAATGGCGACGGCGGCTGGCCGGCAGGCGACTACATACTATTCATGGGTATCGAATTGAGTGGCATTGCCGTCGGCGAAGGTGAGGGTGCTCTTGCCGTCGGCGTTGGCGAGGCCGCGGCGGCGGGTGAAGTGGGCATGGTCGTGGCGGAGCAGCGCGGAGTAGTACTCCGCCGAGCCTACCGCAGCCTTTTCTGGCAACAACCAGCTGGACCCGGGGCCGCCATGGCCTCGCTCCTTCATCCACTGCCGGACCACCGGCGAGAATCTATGGTGGAGCTTGAACCCAATACCGCCGCCGGACGCCTCGGTTCCGACTGCAAGAAACACGACGGTGGCAATGGCGACGAGGAGGAGATTGCAGTGAGCCATTGGGACAAGAGTAGCGTGTGCAGGGATAGGCCAAGAAGCTTGGTGCGTGTCGATGGCGCGGGCAAAACACAGATATTTATAGCTGGATGAGGAAGACGAGGGGGGATGAGGAGAGGACAGATCAAGACAGACGACGGATGGCGTTGAGAAGCCAAAGTTCATTGTTATGTGGTCTTCGTCAACGGTTGGTTTTTAGAGAAGGGAGGGGCAGCTGTAAAACGACGACGTGCCAGAGTGATCTGAGTAGGAGATGTAGGGCGTGATTGTGGTTGCCAATATTCTAGCCATAATCAAGGGATGCAAGTACCTGATGATTAGTTGCCTATATATGACATGTGAGTCTGGCTCAACTCATCATGTAAAAAGCTACGGTAATGTGGACATTGTGTGTAATCTATGAGCTTGGCTCTAATCAAGTTTCTTATGCAAGTTTCTTGATAATTTGAGTGTTTCTCGACCATGTGCTCATCGTATTCGAACAATTATCTAGAAAATAGTTATATATCATGTTTGTTTACCTAGCAATCAGACACAGTCTCAACTCTGTCAGATTTGGTAGAGGAGTAAGCAATACTCCGTTAAACATTGATTGTAGTGTTGTCCCCTATGAGTTTGAGGGACTTTTTTTTTTAAAAAAAAAAAGCAAAAAGTTTAAGGGGCAAAATAGTTTGAGTTCAATTTTCAAAGATCCTGGCGTACTCCCTATGTCTCACAAAGTGGACGTCAGAGCTTCCCAAGAAAAAAAATTACCAGGCAAGGAAAAGCATTGTGGCATCGATCCATGTTTGTCCTTATGTGCACACTTTCTATCATTGTCCATGCACGGTGTGCATCGAGTGGAGTTAGAATAGTTAGTGTGTGTTTGTTCGTGCACACTTTCTATCGTTGTCCATGCGCAATGTGTTCCATCTTATTGCACGAACAAACACACACTATTCCAACTCCGAACAAACACACACTATTATAACTCGTTTGAGTATAAACCGTGAGTACACGTCAAATATGGATCCAGAGAAACACGATGACCGTTTTTGAAGTAAAAATAGATGGATGGAAGATTCACTTCACTATTATATGTATATACTATATATAAATAAATAGGTATATAGATATAGAATACTAGCATCTCTAACAGTTTGCCAATCTATTTGGCAAATCTTGTGATTTGCCAACTCACAAAAATATATGCCAAGTAAAAGAAAAAAAAAAGGTCATCTTGGTATATTTCACTCCTCAAAATCAACGTTTCAGCTATTTAAATACAATAAAGGAAAAAAGATAAAAAATACTTTTATAAAATGAACACAAAACTTTTCACAAGTTAACCAAGCCCATATCCAAAAACTATTATGCCTTGCACTTTTACATCGGACCCAACAAAAAGTTTCTATCTGAATTTATACCCTTTCGTTCTTTTTCTTCATGGAGAGACCCGATCCCGCCGCCACCGCCATCCTTCCTGGCGACACCTTCACCTACACCTTCGTCGTCGACTGTCCGGGCACCTACACATGTACCACGCGCGCACTACGAGATGCATCGGTCGGCGGAGCTGAACGACCTCATCATCGAGAACGTGAAGCACAGCGGGGTAGACGCCGAGCCGTTCACATACGACGGCGAGCACGGGCTGCTCAACGACTGGTAGAACAAGAGCACCTACTAGCAGGCCACCGGGCTCGTGTCTGTGCCCATCGGCTGGGTCGGGGAGCCGCAGCCGCTGCTCATCAACGGCCGCGGCAGGTCGCTGGGGCGAGGGCAGGGTCGATGCGCGCCGCGATGCCAAGCCGGATACCGCGCAAATATGGGGACTGGAGGACTGTATTTGGCAACCTGCCAAAAGATGTCAAGTCAATTGTCAATATGTTGGAGGCTAGTTTTTCTTATTTTTGTAAAAAAATCAAGGATGTGAATCCAATTTAGTAAACTCTTGGAGATCCTCTACTATCCGTTACTGCTCTGTATTATCACAAATTATACCATGTAAAATTGTCTTAACTCATCTACAAGGTTGTAGATGCCATTGTGTCTACTGTACGGTACCGGCATATGAGTGTCGCACTAAAAAAATACGGATGTCAACTCGACCAGCTTTGCGCTAATTAAGGGTTTGCTTAATTTGCTGTAAAAAAGATCTCCCAGCTAACAATCAGAGGCCATGGCAATACAAAATTATGCATGATCGCCAGAGCAGATAGCAAGAGCGGAAACATGCATGTCTATGTTGTCAAACGTACTACATGGTGGTTGATGCCGTTGCCGTCCAAGGGAATTAAAACAATGCAGTCTCTGGCCAACAGACCAGACGTGCCTTTACTTTTTTTTGCGAAACATACCTGGCTGATAAGCTAACGGCTAATAACACCAAAAAAAACTAAGGTTGGAGCAAAGATAATTTTGAAAAAAAAAATGGCATGTCAATCATTTCTTCCTAGGATCGAAAATGGCTGATTAGCGTTGACACTATGCTAATGTAGCGTATGCTTTGCTCAGTCAACGGAATCAATTTGGTTCAGAAGGTGGTTAAGTGACAGTGTTCATAAAATTGGCGTACTCCAACGGTGAGTGATGTTCAAATTTATTGAAGCTGGATCGTATATATTATAATTATATTTATAATATAGCGGAAGGTAACTACCAATCACTAATTGCTGTATATGAACCTCAATCAAATACTAGCAGCGATGTCATCCAAAATATGCAGACATTGAATCACGGTTGATTCCTTTGGTATGAGGGCTTGTATGATCCGTGGCTTCAGCAGCAACCCCACAAAGTTCGACCTGGCCCAACACAGCACTTCCTCCCCTTGGCAAGCCCACATCACCAGCCCAGCAGGCCTTAAGCACACCAACGGCCTGCTGCGGGCAAACTTCCGTCAGGCACAGCATTTGTTTGCAGGCCTAATTCTCAAAAAAAAAAATTGTTTGCAGGCCTGTAACGTCGTCGCCTGTTCGGCTGTTTCCTACACCTTTTTTTTCTCAAAATGTTTCCTGCATCTTCCTCCTTATCAGTGAGTACAGTACTAGTAAGTCTAGTATTTGTCTTTTGGACCATCATTAGCTGCTGAGTGCTGAGTTTAGGACTGTGGGATTATCTCGGCATGACGATTTTTTTCTTCCCCTTTTCTCCATTTCTGAAAAGGGATCTCTTCGTCAGATGAAAGGAACGAGCGAGGTCTGCTTGTGCGTGCGTTGCCCTTTGTTGTGACGTCGAAGATAGCGGCACACAATTCTCCAGCGTTACTGACAAGAACACATCCACCATCGGTTTCTCTTGTTTCCTGTTACCAACTAGTACTCCAACTTGCACTGTCAAGTGGCCGCAAACCTCTGCATTTGGTGTTTCTTTTTTTCATGATAAAAAAAAAATGATCCACTTGTGAGTTGAGAGACTGAAAAATTGTAGTAAAACTCAATCTCTGCCACAATGTTTTCTGTGGCCTGCCTCAAATGGAGTGCTCTTGTTGTTACAAAAGAAAGAGAGGCATATATTTGATAAATAAATAAGTTCGCAGTCAGGTGTGATTTTCAAACATGCTGCCTCAAACGGATTCATTTGAACATTATCAGAGTTCAGTTCATTTTCGCCTCATCACAACATCTCTCTGATCAGTGGATGTGCATGCTACATTGTGAGTTCACACTTTCCAGTCTTTCCTTATCTTCGCCTTCTCAGAGTCCCATGGATAAATTTCTTCAGGCATAACCTTCAGCAGTTGGTACAGGGAAATCCTGAAAAATCCAGCTGCTGTCTCTTGTTCTGACCAGTGACCAATATTGGTTATCTAAGGCACGAGTGTGCGACAAACACAGGAAAATCCTGCAAAATCCAGCTTCTGTCTCTTGTTCTGACCCAACAATGGCTATCCTTTACCTACTCCTACAAAGCATATATACTGTACCTTTTGAACAAATGCATGTACTAGGATAATGCAATATATGTATTTTTTTATTCAAGGCGTCGTATTGTTGTTGTTGACGACAGGGCAATGAATTATAGAGTAGTACTGCTTGTAGGTTCTTTTATTCCAAAGGAACACTCACATGACCACATTTTACTATAGGATAGCATACATGTTTTTATAAAAAAAATGTAAATTCAGTATGGAACTATGGATCATTCAGTTACAGTTGGCAATATACATGGCTTTCTTGCGGTCAGACAAGACTCACCAGTCCCCTTCAGCACAAGATGTCACTATCCTGAATTCATAAAAGCACATGCGCAAAGCTTCACTAGCCCAATCTCTTCTCCGGACTCGTGTAGAACTAGCGTAGGAAAAGTCTCAGCTGAGGAAGCCCGGCCATCAGAAACAGTTAAATGCAATCTCAACAGTGAACAACCTATACAGACAAGCTGGTTCGGTTTGTGTTATCTCTGTTCGTCAAGTTGGACCGGATGCTGAACTTCTTCAGCAACAAGCAACAAGATAACGCAGTTTGAACATCTGGATTGAAACGAAAGAAAGCAAATTTTGATTTATCCGCCGAGGAGAAGAAAGCTGAGACGACACTGGCTGAGTGGCTGGGTGTAACTGGTTTCCTGTATCATTTGCACTTCTGATTTCATATGCGGATCCCAGAGATAAGCATGTTTAGCATGCAGTGACAGAGTGGCTGTCCCTGTCTGATCAATCCATAAACTGATCCGATCAGAAAGCATCTGCAATGGCTACTCTCCACAAACTGAAACAATACTCTGTACCATGCACTTTGGTATTCACAAAACTGTTACATCTGCCACAGAGTCTGAGTGTTTGACCAATCTCAGCCTAGTATGTCATTCACATGAATGAACACACAATTTCCCTTTGACACTTTCCTTGAATCCTAGGCTTGGAGCAGTGAGCTCAATTCTTGTAAGTCCAGTCCTTTTACCACATCTGTGGGCATCTGTCCCTTGTTTTCCTTTTCAAGAACACGCAAGCACGAGGTCTTCACATGATCAAAGTGGATAGAGGACATCTCAGGCTATGCACCCTCAGCAGTGCAGACGTGTAGTACTAGAATTTGCAACTACTCGGCCGGTCTCACGCATGAGTGCGACGTGACCGATTCCTTTATGTACGGACCCGGACTTGGCCGTCACGGAAACATTTGAAGAATTCAGATGTAAGAGTTCCTCTTTCTGAAGGAAAGAAGCCAGGATTGTTCAGCTATGCATCAAGGTACAGGTTCCCGTATATGATGCTGTGCTACTAATTTTGCTAAACAAAGTGAGGAATATGACAGCCCCCCCTCCTGTCCAAAAAAGAGTGCACATTTAGGGTCTCCTAGTCAAAGTCAGAGCATTATAACTTTTTTTACTAAATCTACAAAAAAAAAAAAAAAGTATCAACAACTATAGTTACAAATAGATATTATTCTGTAAAAATCTATTTCACAGTTAACATACAAGTACAAGTAGGAGGACTGTGTTTACATAAAAGTGCTGGAATAAAGATGCTCAACGCAACACAAACCAAGTTACACGAGCGATTGTAGCTAAAAGTTTACCTTTTTTCGACAAGAGAGCACTTTAAGCAGGTCTCATCGTCGCCCTTTCCTGATCTATTGATTGATGGATTGGAGAGTTGGAGATACATACTCCACACGTTTTGTTTTATTCTGCCGAACCTTCATCTTGGCAACTACTATGGTACTCCTACCTTACCTTTGCAGTAACCGCTGAATTAGATGAGACAGCATTCAGAAGAATCAGAACCACGCGTATCGATCAGCGTCAACGGCGCATTCGTTCCGGGCATATTGAATTAAACTGATAGTGCTGGCCACACGACGATCCGATCCGCGATGAACGGAACCGAATAATGGCCATTGGGGCCGGCCGGCCATGGCATTACAGGGACACGATGAGCCGGCGATGGAACAAGCGATGGACAGCAGTATAAGTGTCGGCAAGAGCTAAAGATGATTCTCGTATATAATCTCGGTGTTCAGAGTTGAGATGGTCAGCCATACCCCAAGTCATTCAGGAGTCAGGCTTTACCCCCAGATAGATGCTGAAAGACACGGCGAATATGGGGGGCACAACACATACATCTGCGTGCCTATCTAGTGTAAGTAGTGTTGTTGGGCACCCAGCCACTAGCTCAAGCTCCCACACGACGCAGCCAGCACCAGCAGCAGCTGGGGCTGGAGCTGAAAGAGAGAGCATTTGGACGGGCTGGGTTCCTGGCTGGGAGCTTGACATGTTTTGTGCTATGTCTGGACAGGATCACGACAGGGTCGGCAGGTGTTGGATCTGGAATCTCTCTCACACAGGTCACAGCGCACGCAACAAATTGGTGCCCGTGGAATCATGGAGGCCGGGGATATGGACGCCGAAAGGCCTGAAGAGCCGAGATGGCCCCAAGCCTAACCCTGCAATTGCCTACTACCCCAACTTTAAACCATCTTCTTGGAGCTAGTAGATCTGAGCTAGTGAGATCCTTCTCGGCCTGGATGGGAAACACACCACATGCTCCCACCGCAGCGGTTACACTGCATCCGACCTGATCAAGGAACCAACGGCCTAGATCACTAGCAGGTGGCCTTGAGATTCCTGCCGCTCTCGAGGTTTACAACTTTCAGCATTTCAGTGGAGCTAGATTAGAGGATGCAAGATGCTCTCTGGGGTGTTCAAGAAATCAAAGAATCTCTCTCTTGTGGCTAGTAGGAGGATGAGGGATGAGAGATGGCGCGGTGTTTGGTTCGTGGGTGCGTTGGCTATGGATATCCCGGACCGGAATATTCTTCCTAAATGCTTGATATCCCTGCCACCCAAAAAAGAATTTGTTTCAAGAGTGATAGCTCATCCATATTTTATGATCTCTGTCATTGGTAAAAATAAAGATTTGTTATATTATTGCTCAGTAATTACGATGGCAAGATTAATTTTGTACTCCCTCCATAGTTGAAAAGGAATACGTTTAGGACAAATGACACGGTCTTCAAAGTTGCAACTTTGACTTCTTTTTTTCTATAAAAATATTTATTAAAAAATATATATGTATACTTTTATGAAAGTATTTTTCAAGAAAAATCTATTGATATGATTTTCACATTTCTAAACTCAACGACTTAAAAGTTATTAATGATTTATGTTACCAATATTTGACCCAAGCCTTTTCCAAAACGTCTTCTTTTTCAACCATGGAGTAGTAAGTGTTAAATGAGTTGATTAGTGTATGTTTTGTATGCTAATTAGGGCAGTAGTGGTGCTAATCCCCCTTTTTTATTTGGAATTGGGTATTGTCTTGACAAAATTAGTGTTGGTGGATATTTGTTAGGGTATAATAAGATATTTTTCATCAATAATATAGAAATACAATTGGTCAAATATTCTCATCTCATATACTCTCATGCATCTATAACCAGACCAAAAAAAAAAAACAACTCGGTCTATCTATTTAGTCAAACACAGAACATAGATATGGTTATCCAGATATGGATTTCTACATAACCATATCTAGAAATCCAAGAATGACAACATCTCTTACAACGAACCTTGTCTTGCAACCAAACGCACCTTGAATGTATGAACTAGAGGGGCATGAAAAGAGATGCGCATCTGGTCTTGTGTATACCAGCGACGCGCTTGTGGCCACAACAGGGGACGAACCCTGGCCTTCTGTATATCATCGCGCGAGACTGTTCTGAACGCGCAGAGCAATTTCCAACCAACGCCTGGGTCAATTGCGTTCTCATCATATTCGGTGGCAACAACAATGCCATATCATATATGCTGCAAAGTTCATTGAAATGCAAGTTTTTTTTTGAACACATATTGAAATGCAAGTTAATTTATGCAGCATATGCTACAGCAAGTGTCCGGAGTCCGTGAACGCTGCGCCGCGCACGCGCGGAGGAAATCATACTATAAACCTGACGCCGGGGCGGCGCCACCAACCCCGTCCGTCGTCGAGTTGGACGGTCGTCCTCGAGCTCACAGTCACAAGCATCTGTACCAAATCCATCCAAAAACCGCTGATAAATTCTGCAAGACCTTTTCGTCCTCGTCTTCCTCTCTGTCCTCGTTCTTTCGCAACAAATGTTCAGGGCAGACGCACTCCACCACGCACGCACCTAACCTTGCCGATGACGCTGACATGCGCGACGCCGCGCGACGGTAGCGTCCCAGAGCTGCGTTGAAATCCGCCGCGGCCCACCGCGTGACGTCCGAATATCTAAGGGTTTATCCACAGATTCCGGCCGGCGCTGGCTCACGGCCGTGACACCTGCCCACGGCCCGGCTTGTTTGCCTGTGCCTTACCCACGACGTGACGCCGGAGATTCGGAGAAAGCTACGAGAAAAACTATAGGCACACCACCGAACATGGCGGACGAGAGAATTAAGCAAGATGAGCAGGGCGGGCGGGGAGCCGACGGCGACAGGGAACAAAGATTTTTCCCTTGAAATTTCCGCCGACTTGCCGTTGCTTTCCCTGCTACTACACCGTACACGTCTCCGACCAAGACGTCGGCGCGGCGCCGTGCTCATCTTGCCTTGGAGTTTGTCCTGTCTTGCTCATGGCTCATGGCTAGCCAGAAAGCCCAGAATCTTGGAAAGCACCTTTCTTTTTTTTTATTATTCTCTCTTTGGGAAAAGCACAGGGACAAATTGGAGCACCGCTCGAGGTTTCCAGTGGATTGCAGATAGCATTTTCAAAAGCAAAAGGAGAGCAACAATCATCGATCACAGAGGAAACAATGAATGAACAATGTATGATGGATATCCCATTGACAAAGCTGAATTCTTGAAACAAGAAAAAAATGAAACTAGATAACAGTTGCTGAGAAACTTGCTATTAGTTCCTTCATGTTATTCCCATGGAAGAAGAAAAAGAGAGAGAAAAAAAGGCGAACAGTGGACACTGACGCATTCGGAATAAAAAGGTGGCGCCATGAACTCCGGCTATGACGAGACACCCGACGACTACGACCATGACACGATACAACACCGGGCGGTGGGGTTAGATTACCAACGCCGTCCGGCGACTGACAACTTGTTTCACCAGGATGGATGGGGCGCTGCTGCTGCTACTGGACCAGCCATGCATCAGACGGTGAGGCCGCGCATGAACTCCCACTCCTCATCGTCTTCCTCCTCGGCGGCGCCGGCAGCCGACCCTTCCGAGTCGCTGCTCATGCCGCTACTCTCGCCGCTGGACAGCACCGCGGCCTCCGGGTCGAACACCAGGTACGGCATTGCGCCGAAGGCCCTGGCGAGGGCGGCGGCCGTGGCGCCGTCGGTCCTCTGCTTGAGCACCTCGAACATCACCTCGGGCTCGTGCTGCATCGCGCGGAGCACGTCGGCGCAGGACGGGCCCGCGGCGGCGCGGGTCACCGCGAAGCAGTGGGGGCCGTCGCACTGCGACACGCGCACCACGCTGGGCCCGCCGAAGAGGTTGTGCAGCCCGCCGAGGGCCTCCTGGTAGGCGCCCCCGAGGAACATGCCGAGGTAGTAGCCGCGGGTGGCGTGGGCGGGGAGCTCGTGGAGCGGCAGGCTGTGCCTCCCGCCGATGAACTCGCTCACCTTGCCGTCGCTGTCGCAGGTGAGGTCCGAGAGCACGCCGTCGACGGCGGGCCGCTCCTGCAGGCGCTGGATCGGGATGATGGGGAACTGCTGCCCGATGGCCCACATGTCCGGCAGGGAGGTGAAGACGGAGAGGTTGATGTGGTAGGTGCGCGGCGGCTCGGGCGCGCCCATGCCGCGGGCGACGAGCTCGCAGAAGGCGTCCACCGCGGCCAGGTGCTCCAGGCCAAGGACCCCGTCCTTGAACTGCTCGGCGGAGCGCCGCTTCAGCTGGTCGGCGTACAGGGCGCAGGTGTCGTAGTCGCCGCGCACGGCGGCGGCCATGACGCTGCGGTAGTCGGCGCGGCAGTCGTCGGTGAGCTCGTCGAGGAGGTAAGCCGTGGTGGCGTCCAGGCGACCGGGCGCCGCAGCCGAGAAGGCCTCGAACACCAGGACCGAGTGGTGCGACACGAGCGCGCGGCCGCTCGCTGCAGATGATGGGGTGCTGCACCCCCTTGCGGTCACAGACGCGGCCGACGGCGGCCACCACGGCCGCCGCGTACTCCTCCAGGCTGTAGGCCACCGACATGTCGGTCTGCGCGGAGTGGGTCCCGTCGTAGTCAATGCCGAGGCCGCCGCCGACGTCGATGACGCGCATGTCGGCGCCGAGGCGGGCGAGCTCGCAGTAGATCTGCGCGGCCTCGCCGACGCCGTCGGAGAGCAAGGGCGGTGGTGGGGATCTGGGAGCCAATGTGGAAGTGCAGCAGCTGGAGGCAGTCGAGCATGGCAATGGCCTTGAGCTTGGTGACCACGGACAGTATCTGCGCGGCGTTGAGGCCGAACTTGCCCTTCTCCCCGGACGTGGAACCGAAGTGTCCGGCGTGCTTGGTGCGCAGCTTGGCGCGCATGCCGACAACAGGGCGCACGCCGAGGCGGCGGCTGGCCTCGACGACAATGTCGAGCTCCTCCTCCTGCTCGAGCACGATGACGGTGTTGAGGCCCATGGACCGCGCCATGAGCGCGAGCGAGACGTAGCCGTCGTCCTTGTAGCCGTTGCAGACGAGCAGCGCGTCGGGGTTACCGCGCGCGGCGAGGCAGCTCATGGCAAGCAGCAGCTCCGGCTTGGATCCAGCCTCGAGTCCGAACCCAAACGGCGCGCCGAACTCGACAATGTCCTCGACGACGTACCTGTCCTGGTTGCACTTGACCGGGTACACGCCCTGGTACCTGGCGCCATATCCGGTGGAGCGGACGGCGTATCCGAAGGCGGCGTTGAGCGTCTCGACGCGGTGGCGCAGGACGTCGGGGAAGCGCACGAGCAGGGGCAGCGGCAGGCCGAGCCCGCCACCGGCGCGCGGTCCCGCGGCCTTGGCGACGACCTTGGCCAGGTCGATCTCCTGGCCCGGGAGCGTCGCGGCGCCGTGCGGGCGCACGGCCACGTCGCCGTCGTCGTTGACGAAGAAGTAAGGCGCGCCCCCAGCCGTCCACGTTGTAGAGCGCCGCGGAGAGGTCGGCCGACCAGGGGCGTTGGTGGTCTCGGGGCGTTGGTCTCGCGGGGGGCCACCACGGGCGGGACGACTGGGAAGCGGGCCGCCGCGTCGCAGGAGGACGCGAAAGGCGTGCGCCACGGGTGTTGCGGCGTCGACGGCGAGCGCAGGCATCTCGTCAGATAAAAGAAACCGGAGAGTTCCACAGAATCAGATGGTGAGCGAGAGAAAGGGAAAAAAAAAAAGTTAGATTTTCTTTTTCTTTTTTTTTTTTTTTCTAGGTGGTGGGTGGGATTTGGTTGGTTGTGTTTCCTGTGCTGTAAAATTGGTGTTCTGGGAAACGGAAATGGGGGGGGAATCGAATTAGGGGGAAGAAGTGAGGAAGGAATCAAAATCAAGATGACTGATATCTGAAAGAAGCTAGAAAAACCAATGAAATCGAAATCGAGGTCAGGGATGCCAAAAGAGGAAGTTTTGGAAGGGGAGGTAGAAGAAGTCTAGGACGGGATTTTGGATCCTGTTGTGAGGAAGGGGCTTTGAAAGCCGCCGAGGCCGGAGCCCCGGCTACCCCCGCAAACGGAGCAGGCGGTGGGTGCGCGCGGGCGGGAGGGTGTCGTCGCCGGTGGAGGAGCCCGGGCACCCCACGCCGGCGGTCAGTAGGAGTCGGGGTGGGGGGAAGAACAACAACAACCAACGGCAAGGGCTCTCGGGACCGGTGGTGGCTCGCTCGTTCTCGTCGCTCTCTCGCTCGCGGTGGGTGGGTGGAGGCAGGAAGCCGCGGCTGGGAGGCGAGACACGGCGCCGGCGGCGGCCAATCGGAGCACGGGAGGGCGAGATGCGGAATGCGTGGTGACCGAGGCGAGGGTTACGGGGCCGCGGCGAGCCCTCTTTATAGCGGCCCGATGGGTACGGTGGCCCCGCCCGCCCGCCGCGCGTCCCTTGCCTCCTTTTGTTGGTGGTGGTGGTGGGGAGGCTCGTGGCGTGGGTGTGTCCGACGGACCGTGTGTGGGGGATGGGTGGCTGCCGTGCCGTGCCACTGCCACAACTCAATTCTCCTTCTACCACCTGTCACTCACACCGTGGGGTAGTAGGTGTGCACAGCATTTGACCCCAACAAAACGGGCCCAGCAGTCAGTGACCGTGGCTGGGCTGCTTCAGGGAAGCCTTGCCTCGTTTGTTCGTGGCTTGGCTGACGCCTGGGGCCATTTGGCGTTACCGTTTCAGTGGCTGGCGGTTGTTGGGTTTGGGTTGGAGGCTAGCGATGTCATGTCACGCTCTTTGATCCCTGCCTTGTTCTGTTGCGCGCCCGTGGCTGCGGCCGCGAGCAACGGAGGCCCGTTGGATCCGCCATCCGGCGGCCGGGAGTGGCCGCGAGATCGGACTTCTCGTGGGTTTTGTATGCAATGCAGTTTAGTCATGCGTCCGCCGGCGCCCGCGCATCTGGGTGGGTGGGACTCGCTGCAGCCGGCCCTGCCTCGGCTTGGCTGCTGCAGCAGCATCGGACGGGGGTCACCTGGTTTCAAAAACGCGCGGGGCCGGCCAGCTTCTGGGGCGCGCACGACGACCGCGTGGCCGCGGGTGAACCCCATCGGCAAGGATTCTGCTGCGTTTCCGTTTGACCGGCCGGCCGAGCGCGGTGCCGTCCGTTGGCTCGGCGCACGCGCGCCGCACCGCGCTTTTTCGCCGCGGACGGGGCGAGGAAATATGAGTGGCGTTGGTTTACCCGGGGCCAGGCGCAGTGGGATTGGAGGAATCAGGCAGGGGATAAGGAAGGGAGCTTTGAATTGCGTGGAAGTTTTTTTTTCCCCACTGGCTTCGATCAGCTACGTGGTCTTTTCCATTTCCTCGCGTTTGTTTTCCTTTTCCTCGCGCTATCTATCTGTCTTGGATCGGCTACGAAAGGGATAAAACTGTTGGCTGCTGGATGGATGAGAATCATGAGATGAGAGAACTTGTCCTTCAATTTTCAAAATAGAAAAATATAGCTCCGAATTCTATACTGTGTGTGTAAATAAAAAAAACTAAAAGAGTATAATACATGCTATTCTTCAGAGTGTAAATAGAAATATAGCCACGTATGTAGAGATGGATACGTCCACTACTTCACTATAATTACCTACCAACACAACTCATGCCTCATGAATGATTCTAAACGACAAACAAATGGTTTATGTGCGCCGCATCACCTGAATCACCACCATGCACGGTTTATTAGCTCATTTCATACATACTCCAAGATAATTTAGTTTGGAAGGGGAAAATTTTAATATTGGCTCGTCGTCTTATGTGCGTGCCTTGACTCTCATCCTCTTTTTTTTTTTTTTTTTTTCACTTCATGGGTCTTATATGTGTTTTGTTGATTTCCTTCCAGTCACCAAAACTTACAACATAAAAACATCTCATCTATCGACTTGGGGCGGTGCCACGACTTTCTACTGTCACCTAAACTTATCTGCCGCATTCCGCTTTAATGGAATGATGTTAAGGAATGCTAGGTTCCCATCACTCCTCCAACCTCTAAGGTAGAGATATATGAGTGTGGTGTTTTTTTATACCAGAAACAAAGGCTTTGTGTGTTAGGAGGGGGCTGCAAACAAACGATATGCAACAATGAGGACGGTATGGGCACTCAACAGCTAGAACTACCTTTCATGATCAATCTATCGTCCCATGCAATACATGCAAAACACAATTTGTTTTAGAAAATCTAAAGATAAATTTAGCGGTTCATTTGGGCGTTCCATCAACCACACATCCTTGGTCGTCCTATTCATAATGTCTCATCTGCTCATAACACATGTTGCATTTTTCCACGTAGTGTTACCTAAACTCCATAAATGTGCCTAAAGGTAGTAGTGTCATACGTGTACAAGGTGGAAGGATCCATTGTCCTGAGACATGTGTTAGGTAATGTTGTCATGCTCTATTTGCCGCAACTATCTTGATGCCTAATGCTTGCCAAAAAACGTTACATCATCGGTTGATTTGGGTGATGCCACTACTCTCCACCACACATACCTTCGTTTACTAGCCACTTCCACACCACCCCTTCATCCACCACCACTTCATATGTGACCTTTTTTTTGTACGTAGTTTGTCTGGAAGGTGAGTTTCATTAAAACAAGACATATCGATCAATGACTCGCGCATGAATAACCTTTACCAACCAGATCGCATGGTCTTCCTGTCACTTACCTCGCTTATTGCCTAACGTGGATGTGTCTAGGGCGTGGACTATTATTTTCATATACCATTACTGACGATAAGAGGTTTTGTGCCCTAGGAACTGCCGAAACCATGGCATCAACCGCAAACGTTACTCCATCCGTCTCAAAATAATTCCACATGTTGAGTTTTCGGGCGATCGTGTTTGACCATTTCGCTTTTATTCAAATTATTTATACAATTTAGGAAATAAATAAATTATTATTAAATTTTTATCTCTAATAATAAACTTTGGTCATCATTTGATGTTTATATAAAAATTTGAAAAAGGCTCTTATATATAACTTAAGAACATTCTAGAACCGCCAAAATTTTTTCGGTGAAATTAAAATTTTGAAATTTTGTGAATGATCCAGTATGTACTACGGGCCACAGGGTTTTAGTCTTGTGCTGACTGACTGATGATGCTGACGTAGTTTCCCCGAGTCAAAGAGTCAAAGCAAAGCAAAGCGTGCGTGCATGCATTTCTTTGGAGAAGAAAATTACTCGTACAACTGTGAGTACAAAACGAAGAACCAGTACCGGTGAAGTACCGCGTCCATACCGTCCGGACGTGATTCGATGCAACGCAGGCAGGCCATTTCCCTCTGCAGGTGTAGAGCCCGGGGGCCCAGCCAACCCCACAGCCCTGTCTCGCAGTGCCGCTCCTTTTTTCCGATGGGTCGAAAAGCGACGGCGCCGTCGTCCGCTTGCTTCTGGAAGGCAGCGAATCCACCAATCCCACTTGGCCGTTGGCCGGCCCTGGCCCCTGCTGTATGGGTGCGTCACGGAATCCCACCGGAGATCCGCGGCTGGACCGCGTCGGGACGCCGCGTGGCTGCAGGCGGGGCCCGGGGCCAGACGAACCTCTCTTTCTCGCTCGCGTCGCGTTCGCGCTCTGCTTGGCGTGCCGTGACGTGCCGAAGAGACCGCACGGCTGGCTGGACCTGGCGGCCCGTGGCGAGAACTTACCCGTTTTTTATACAGCGACGACGCGTCCGGAAATATCGAGATCAAAAATCTTATCCCGGCGATCGACGACGGGGCACGTTGGCGCTTGGATCGGCCAAGACTTCGCCGCCAAGGCGCTGGGGTCGGGTGCGGTTCGGTGGACGCACGCAGGCAGCCACGCACGGTCGGTCTCGTGCGCTAGTTTCTCTACTCGTTTGGCCGGTCGACTCGACTAGCTAGCCGTAGCAGGTAGCACTCCGGCGCGGGGCCTCCCTTGGACACATCGTTTTCTCGTGACTCAGCTAGGCTACCTAAACCCGAGAAGAGGATGACCATGGATTGACTGATCCGACGCTATCAGGCATGAACTCAGCGTGAGACCATAGTTGTTGTTTCAGTCGACTGCCGCTAGGTGATCTTTGTTGGAATGATAGTGATCGATATCTGATGACAGCAGTTAAGTTTGACTCTACCAACAAATAATCAGGTGCCGTACGAGATAGGGTAGGAGAGAACCCTATTCAATTTTTTTTTTCCTCGAACGTGCTTTGCACGAATTTTATTAAGAAGTAAAAATAGTTCATTACATAAATAAGAATTCGAGTAATCCGCGGATTACTACAAACACGGCCCAAAGGCAGCAAGCGATTATGACTTTAAAAGAACCCATTTTGCAACTATAGAAATATGTCAAGCCCATCAATGCTGCGATAAGATGTTGACCAAGGGACGGTAACCCGCCTGACACCACTCGGCCGCCTCATCACCTATCTGTTGAGCCAACTGTGCCGGCGTTGAGGTTTTGCCTGCAAAGGTTCTTGAGTTTTTCTCCTTCCATAGCGATCATCCCACAAGAAAGACAAAAGTATCGAATCCTTTCCTTACCTCTTTTCTGATCAACTTCTTGTTATGTAGCCACCAAAGGAGCACATACCCTAATTCAAATTGGGTTCAGCGGTCCTACACACCTACTGCGCCTATTATATATATACTCCTACTACATGTTAAAAATGCATATTTCAAAGGTATTAAGATCGGTGGGGCCTTAATTAGCTTGGGCGACGTCACTGCACGTTAACAAAAATCACGGATGATGATCATCTAATCTAAGCCCACCTTTTATACACAATGTCGTGCTTACGGAGTATATGCATGCTCTTTTTTTCTTGCAAGGAAAAGGTATACGCTGTTTGTACATTGTAGCATTTCCCACTAGTACGCTCACGTACCACGGTGGCACGCTACACCTACACTACACGTCTACATTGT
>JADLZK010008521.1:0-14411 GCA_015847255.1 Hyparrhenia diplandra | reverse complement strand
TTGTTATAGAAAACTAATGTGACACTGGTGTTACAACATTGATACAAAGATTGTTGTGTACGTGAAAACAAAACTTTGTGACACATGACAACTTTGGCTCGAAACATTACCGAAAGTTTCCATCATGTGGACCAAACAAAAGACTCATCTTTAGCATCTTATTATTAGTGTGACGGTGTAAACAAAGAAATCAGGGGAGAAAGATATATTCATTATTGCCCGAGAGATGTTGGAAAGATATATTCATCATGTGGACCAAACAAAGATATATTATTTAGATTATTTTCTTTTTTAAAAATAGAGAAGGAGCATATGATCTTTTAGCATATAGTATGATTTGGTCAAATTTGAGATGCTTAGAGTAGCTTATACTTTAGAGAAAGGAGGGAAGTAAGTCTTAGTATAAGGTAATGAGAATGCTACAGGCCATAGCAAAGCCCATGTTACTCGCATTATAATTATAAAAATGGGTTTTCAGACTCCAGTCCACCTCTCAATATACGTGGATTGAACACGCATTCAAACAAAGGCCAAATGTATATCAACCATGCACACACTACTTGTTTCTACTTGCAGGCAGTACTCATTTGTTATGTACAAGTTTTTATTGATGGAGTAATATTTCCTTGTTATTGTTGTTGTTTCTTCGGTAGACATTGATGGCATGCGGCTTTCTGGCCACATGTATCCCCGCCATGGAAATGCAAGAACACGCCAGGACATTACGAGATGTAGCTGTCTAAAACGCTGGAACCCAGAGAGTGAAAACTGCATTAGAAAGGCCTTGCACCGACTTGTATCTCTGCCTGCCAAGATATCCGTGGTAGGTGTAAACATACTTACTACACAGGTGATATATGAATCCTTTAGTTAAGTTACACAACTAGAGGGAAGACACAAAATATTTTGAGAAATCATATTTTCCATGCGGCAGCTGGGCTAGGAGACGAAATAGGCCTTCAAGTACTCCTCAGCAAAACAAAATGCCAACAAGGATGCATAAAGGTTCATTCACTTTTAAAAGTACCTCACTGTATCCAAGTTGGACCAGGGGAAACAAGTGTTGTGGTAGAGCTTGTGAGCTGTGAGTTGTGAATCAAGATGACTCTATTAATTTGCTGTCTGCCACAAAAGGTTATTTTGCGGGTGGGGCCAAAAGTGCAAGGGGCCACGGGTAGAAAAGTATTGTTCAGCTGCTTGGACACATCATTAATTTTTCATAGGCTTTTTGTTGAGTTTAGGCAATCCATTACCAAATAATTTTCCTTTCATATTTGCCTTTATTACTTTTACATTTTAAATGATTTAATTGTTTATGTACAATGTTTTAATGTTTTTCTGAATTATTAACAAATTAATTATGGGACACACTTGCTTCTACTTTTGCATATATAGGAATGGTTGGTGGCCTTCTTATATACTAGCACTACTAGTGTTCCACTATCCTAATTCACAATGAGAGAAGGAAGATGACAGATCAAAAGAAATGGAGGTCCTACATTAGAGAAGGCAAAAAGTATAAAAGATTTTACAAGAAGGAGCTAAAACCCATTCTTGAAACCAAGTAATTTTTACTGGAAGAGGTGCCTTTTGGTGAAGTTTATAAGGGTTTTCTTGAGCGGTCGTTAGTTGCGCAGAAAGAAGCCAATTGGTGGCAATGCCGATGTGGCATAAATGATCAATTTGCCAGTGAAGTCATTATCCAATCACAAGTGATCCAATCACATTGTGAGGCTAATAGGTTGTTGCCTCAGTTGATAAGCCAATGCTTGTGTATGAGTTTCTCTCCAAAGGTAGCCTTGATGATATTCTTCATGGCGCTAGCTATGATCCACTAACTTTTGGAATGTCGTTTAAAATAGCTTTGCGTGAATCTCGGAAAGGTCTAAGTTTTATCTACATTCAAAAACTACAAAGCATAATTTTTGCCACATGGCGTGATGAAACCAGCTAATATACTTTTTGAATGATAACTCACACCATCTCCGACTTTGGTATATCAAGGACCGATTGTGATGGATAAAGAGCACACGAGATTTTGTCATTGGCGATAGGACATATATGGATCCAAAGGTATCTCACGTAGACGGGCTACTCGATCGATAAAAGTGATGTCTATAGTTTTGAGTTGTGCTCTTGGAGCTCATAAGCGTAGGAAGAAGGCCACTATTCCTATACTACTAGTTTGGTAAATTAAACTTTCGATGTAATACAAAAGTAAAAAGGCACCAACTGAGTCTGGATATGAAGTTGCAAAACCAGAAGTTTTAAAAACTTCCACACAGTAATCTTATGAGATTGCAAAGGATCGGCTCTTAAATCTTTGATGTGGATCAAAGGGCCAAAACATGACGTAAGTATGCAGAGTCTCCTACGTTGAAGAGATCTCTTTGGAGCAAATACATTGGCAAGTCAGTGTGGGTTTCGGTAACTCTCTTAATAATATCTATGAGATTGCAAAGAATTGGCTAAATCTTGATGTGGATCATAGGTCAAACATGATAGAAGTAGTAGAGAGTCTCTGATGTTGAAGAGATCTTGGAGCAAATACAATGGCAAGTCATACCAATTGATGTGTGTGTGTATGATTTTGTTTGTGGCACATGGTAAATAAAGTAAGTACTATTCAGTTTATCAGTTGATTAATATATTATAGTGTCATGTTGTGTTTGTGGAATAAATGTAATTAACCAACTATTTAGTGTGACTGTGTATGCATGTGCTGCTTAACAAATTTTGCCGGCAATACAAATCATCGTTGGTTGAGAATAAACATGCATGTGCATGTGTTGTATGTTGTAACTCAAAATAATCAATACATTCTTACAATTTTAGAGTGCAACGATATTCATCATCATCAAGTCCACATAATTTTATAGATTTTAAAATCATTTATGCTAAAAGACACATCAATATACTATAGTGTTCATGCTTAGAGCGTAGTCGCCCCAAAACGAGAACCAAAAGCCGCTTTAACAACCTAAGCATGCAAACAAAGGAATAAGAAGCTCCAAAAGTCATTTGATTTAGATCCAATGCATGAGAAACCTGATTAAATGTATTTTCACTAGGCATGTTCTCTGTTTTGACATGAGAAACTTTTTTTCTTGAGCTAATCCAAACACATGCTAGGTATCTCAGTGCAAATGTAGTTAAGCAAAACTAGCTAAAAGTACATTTAACAAAACAAGAGCAAAATTGTCATTTTCACAATCACTTAAATAACATTCTCACGGTAACCTACAAAAATGGCATGAAAAAGAACTAAAATTTGAAATTAGTAACATCACAGGAAGTCTAAGTTTTATGGCATATGAGATATGGGTGTAATCAGTCCCATGTAAGGAGATTTTCCTAAATAAATTAAATTTATAGTTGATTAACAAATTCATTTTTCAAAATATTAATAAAATTCAAAAAAAAAAAATGAGTATCAACTATAAATAAGGACAATTAATTTAAAAAGTATTTTTAAGGTATATCTGACAATATTAATTTTTACCTTTTATAAATATTTCAGAAACTTAGGACAACTCTAGAAAAAATAATTTATTTTAGACACCAGGAGCATATAACGTGACAATAGATTAGCTTTCATTAAAGGACAAAAAATACTTTTTTCCTTTGTGTGGGACTAAACAGAGCCGAGAACAGCTCATCCAGGAGTCCGCTGGCGAACACGGGGGCGACGGCAGCCGGCGGCGGCGGCGGCGGCAACGGCTTTGCGCAGGGGAGAACCAGACCCGGTGAATCGGGAGCACGGTGGTTGGCTGTGCTGTTGATCACGTCTTCGCAGAGGCGGGCGGGGCGGGGATTGGCTGCAGGCACAGGGGTGTAGGCTCCGTGCGAGGGTGGTGCCGGCGGCCGGTGCGATGCATCGTCGCGCATGGATATGACACGCTGGGGCTGGGGCCTGGCTGCTGAGGGAACACTGCCTATACCTTTCAGGCTTCAGCCTTGCTGCGGGTAAGTACAGAAATGCTTTGAATCTATATATCCTGAGAAATACAGTAGCTCGTCAACATCTTATGTCACATTGAGACACACCCCAAGCCACCCAATAGTATGGTAATATAAATACAGTAGATCACACACACACACACCCTGCGGCACAAACACAACCGAAAGACATCCAGCATTTCAACTAACGTCGGTTTCAGTGTTAGCATCCTTATGGTATGTTGAGATTATTGTTTTGTGCCCATCTGCATATATAATCCCTGAAGTAGTAGAATTTTAGAGCAATTTCTTGGAAAAATCCTGTCACTGTAGATTATAGAAGATGATTACCTTTCAGTGTTTGTATTTATGATGAAATTGGTGAAAGTCATGTGCTTTTTCTGCATGCCTTTCCATTCTTCCAATGATCTTAAAATCAATTTCTGCTTTGTACTGCATCCTGTCTACCAAAGGGGAGCCAAGTTTGACAAAAGGGGAAAATATGCCACATACCACCAAAAACTAATAGTAATTGACTGCAGTTGCCACCAAAACAAATGGCTAGAATTACTCATCTTCTAGTTTCACATAGGATTCCTCTTCTCAACAAGATGTGGGCGCCATTTGATCAGTAGCCGCCACAAGCCAGGATCAAGGAGCCTTGGCATGTTCCCCCGAGCAGATCCCTGCACTGAATGGGACCTCGCATCAGTATGTGTGCATCCATCACCTTGGCCAGCCCCTTGCCAGTTCAACCCTACTATCTCTTTTTGCAACTTAGATGATCCTTGACCTCGAATGCCCACTTCTCGTGTTTTTTTCCCCCTCTAAATTGCTGATGAATTCACATTCATTGATATTTTACAAGTAGTAATGAAACAAAAAACTCTTGGGTTCCCAAACAGAAAAGCTTGGGGTTCCAAACCTGAAACCGCACATTTAACTATTGAAATCTTTAACAGAAGGCACACCCAACAGAATGATCAGAATATATACATGCATGGACAAGTGTGTACAATGTGAACATCAAGCACAATAGATATCACATAAATTTAAGAACTGACTACTACAACAGGAGTGGTGATGAAAAGCATCTGACAAGTGTACTCAAACAAGGTGCCGTTAGCCAGTGTGGAGTGTGGACCTCATGTTTCGGCGGTGAGTCAACAAATAATTTCTGATCTCACAAGCAGTGCCACTCTTGGGAAGCCAAATTGAGTATAGTAGCATCATCTTCTTGCATTACAGTCGCCATGCCTTTGAAGATGATGGAGACTGGCAGCATTATTCTCTTCTCACAGGGCCCATGCTCTGAGAAGTCGATGGAAGTGCATCATCCCCGCTCTTCACAACTTCTTTTTCCTTTCGAAGCCGATGAACCTACAGAAGCATTCTCCTTGCCCCAATAGGGTTTGTGCATTGAGTGACGATGTGGGCCTGAATCATCATCCCCTGGCTCCGCCGATGCCGCCCTGTGGAGTTCCTCCGAGAATGTCCATCCCCTCGCATGCGCCAGCCAGGAGCCAGATGATAGGGAGAGGAACTCACCAGAGCCCAGACTTGGCAAAAGTGCAGTACCCCTCGGCTTCTGCTGGCAGGTGCTGGCCACAAACATCTCAACCCACACACCTTGATCACCTCCACATCTTCGTCGCTACCTAAAACCATCAAGCCTTGGAGCAAAGGGACCAAGCATAGTCACCAAAACCTTCTTTGAGACCTTGCCCGAACCTTTATCAAGGATTGCCTCCATAACTTTGTTTCCCTCTATCCACCGGTGGATTCCCATCCTGAACATGTCAATGAGTTCCTTGTTGACAGCCGTGAGAAGATTCTTCCTGCTGCCTGGCATCAGCATCTCAGGATTTAGCAAATAGCAGGTGCATCATGTAGTTGGACATTTCTCTGCACCGACCTCATTGAGTAGAATGTGTGTCTTCAGGTGTGTCCATGGCATGGTATAGACAGAAACCAGTGGCCATGCCAGAGATTAGGGATGTTCTCATCGAATGGATTTTCCAGGCTCCATTCCAGCATCTGCTTGCACCCTCCCACTCAAGTGTCCAATTTCCATTGGCATCATTCACCTTCCTGTAGGTGTCGCATCTGTTACATGGTCTGTCCACCATGTCTTCTACCACTCCGCTTCTGATTAATTCAGTAAGGGCCCTAATGGAGCTGGATTCACAGGGCTCCAAGCACCAATATTGGTCCATCCAGTCCTGGCACAACCACCTGGCGTTTAGCGCGCACCAACCAGGTCTGCCTTTCTGCTGTGGGCGAAGAATGAATAACATTATGTTGGGAAACCGTGGCTTCCCAACTAGTGAGCAGATGTGCAGTTGTGATGCTGTGAAAAAGGTCCAGAAAAAGAGTACCATACAGCAGAAATGACGTGATGAGGACATAGCTCTTGCTGTAACCTTCCTCAAGCAGCTTATGATAGGTAGTGGGCCAACCAGGGGAGGGCATAGCATACAGCTGCCACAAATATGGTCCCAAAGAAAGAATGTGACAGAAAACCCCTGAACATTTTTGGTGTAGAGACAATTGAACATGTTTGAGAGCCCCTGTTCTATGGAAGAATAAAACATGCCTTCATCAAGCAGCCAAAAGGATCGAAGGTGATCTAGGCGTTCTTGATAAGGGTGTGCCTGGTCAACGCGAATAGGTTGCCATGTACTTTGGTGATGGAGGGTTGGCAGTCGGCGTAGTAGGGCTGACTGCCGAGAAGAATCTTGCTCTGGAGGAGGATTATTCTCCCGGAACAATGTTCCTTCAGCTCTGGAGGAGGATTGTTCTCCTGAACAATGTTCCTTGCTTCTTGTATGTAAGTTTGTAGACTCATCTGATCCACAATTGATGGTGTAAAGTCCTTGAAGCACGGGTCGAAAGGAGGTAATCAGGTTGTTGAAGCTGGCTCTTCTGAAAGCCCAGGGCTTCTCCAGGCACCTGATAGTGGCCAGTATGAGAATACAAATTGCTGCAGCAGATATCCTTTACTGTTTGATGACCATGCCTTGATGAACACATAAAGGGCCACCGTGACCTGACACAAGTTGAGTGAAGACTGAGGAGAGGACTTGGTCATGAAAATGGAGATTAGACATGCACTCAAGGAACAAATATAATGAATTGGCATGCTGGCAAATGTCAATGGCTGAAACAGCACCTAGCATAAGCTTCAATACGTACTAGGTTTGCATACTTTAAAACAGCAGATGCAGAACTCCGATCATTCCCACCTGGGCCACCACGGTAAGGACATGCCGCTTCCACAGCTCGTTGTCTTCGATGTTGTAGGCGTGATGATGACCTGTCACTCCTATGTGCATCAAAAGAGGGATAGAGCCCACAAACATCTCCAAGTGGTTGTCACCATGCGACATGGGATTGAATGCAACCTGTTTCGGCGATTGAAGAGTGCAGCGAGGGCGTATATTGCCAAAGCGTCCGTCGCCAGGTACGAGAACCAGATTGAGAATCTCCACCAGGCTGGGATGCGAGACTTACGCTTCCTACCGAGAATCGCGAGGGAGGTACTGAGCGCTGAGGCTGCCCAGAGCAAAGGACCACCACGCAGCTGCCATTCATTCCACCAATCAACAGCGCCTGATAGGTCAACCATGTTTTGTTGCATCCATGCATTTTCTCCATGCGTATATATATGGTACATGACCTTATATTACAAATTTTGTACATAGCTGCCCATACTCTGGTTTGTAGTTTGTAATTAGATAGCTGCTAGCACTGCGTGCCTGAGACGGGAAATTATCTTCTATGTTAGCATACAAGACTTGGTTTTATTATGTCATTAGGATTTTTAAAATAATTATTGGCTGATTCTCATTGGCTCAGGATGTGAGATCTTGCTGGCAGGTTCTGGGTGTGTACATGTACAGTTGATGTTACTTTGTACTAATAACAAACAGTTATGTTGTCTTTCCTGCTTAGATGGTTCCAAACCTGCTAATAGACTTACTATACTATACAATTTCGTGGAACTTTTATGGTGTCCTTTATGTATAGTTAGATGATGACCCGTTTGTTTTTATGTTCTTCTGATCAATGATGTTGACTCATGCCAGGCAAATGGCATGTTGCTGTCCAGTTGGCCAGACATTGATTAACATTCAGATGTTGCCTTCGGTGTGAAAACCTAAGTCTCAAACAAAAAAATGAAGTACATGAAAACTTTCATCATCAAGCCAATAACACCGGTTGTTTTACTGGGGATAAAAGGATGAGCATTTTTTTTATTCTTCAGATACTAGATTAGAATTTTTTCAATTCTTCAATTCTCTGGTAATTTCCACCCTCCCATGTATCCATCTCCGTTTGTGTTCCAGGCAACATAAATTGGTTACGAGACAACGACAAACATGATAGGATACTGCCATCGTGTTGCATTGATTTGTTTGTCTTTAGAGAGTAGCAAATTGCCAGAATATTTCCTATAAAAATGACATCTAGCTAGCTACATCAGTTCGTTTTTTAGTTCAGGTGTATGCATGGTTTATTTCCTTTCATTCTTTCAAGACTTATTTTTGAAATGTGTACTCTAGGTATTATAGGTGCCCTCGCACCAAGCATTTGCATAATTATCCCCTCTGTTTTTCATTTATGATGTTGACTTCTTGTAACGTATTGCCTGATTTTCATTTCAAAACTCCGTTCGTCAGGTGCAAGCTTGTCTTTTGAATGAAGTCTCACTGACGTTCAAGATGAAGGAGGTCAAGCAGGATGCTTTGATTGCTCTTGTTGCAACATCTTTATATAAAGACTTCATTCAGTCAGAAACTGTTGAGCATGTGGTAACGAGATGCATCCAGCAGATGCAGCAGGTTTGATTTGGTGGCGGCAGCAACAGGTGAAAGTCTGCAGCAGCGTGTCCATGCGAGGCCAACAGGACGCGATGTGCTGAACTATAATGTCAGAAACTCAAGACATTATTTCAGTTTGATTGTCAATTATGTTACATCCAAAAGGCCAACAGGACACTTGTGCTTAACTCCAATCATATTTAAGAACAAACTTAGACAAGAATTATTGACAACTAACTCAAATCAAGAAAGGCTGAAGCTTTTGACTGCTCAAACTGCAAACTCAATTATTCAGAGCTGAAACAAAATGAACAGATATGGAATGGTACATGCACAGTGCAGTCAGCATATGTGATTGATAGGAATATATACAAACAAAGAAGACATCACATCGCTCTTAAGGTGAGACAACAATCTTGATCGCAGTCGGGCAAACGCATTCAACTCGTGAAGCTTATGTAGAAGCAGCATCTTCTTCTTGTTCAAGTTTCCCAAGGACTTGAGAAGCCAATGTAGCAGCTTCCTTGTTTTGCAGCTTCTTGCATTCTTTTAGCTTTGCAATTCTCTCCCTCTCTCTCCTCTCTGGGAAGACGACAGCTGCACTCTCTACTGCACTCTCCGCATATGTCTCCAGTCCTGCATGCGACATCGCCAAGAGGGAGACAAAGGTGAGGTACTCCCCGCCAGTGCCAAGGCTTTTGGCGTGCAGGTAACCCCCTGCATCTACCAGCAGAAAAACAGAGCATCTCAATCCACACGTCTTTTGATTACTTCCCACATCTTCTTTGCATCTCCTAATCCCATCAACTCCTGAGCTAGAAATACCACATGAGTCTCGAATAAAACCATCTCGTAACTCTGCCTTGCTGGATTATCATTAGTGTAAGTCTGCTTTCGTCCAACAGCGATGGATCATCATCACCTTGGAGGATGTCCTCCTCCAGTTCATCATAAGCATCTGTGAATAAATTCCTTCTACTGCCAGGCAACGTAACATCTCAGGAATAGGAAATAATAGATGCATCATGTAGTTGGAGACTTGTCTACACATCCTGGTACATTTAGAATCAGATGTGCCATTCATATGGAAGCAAAATTCTGTAGCCAAATGCCAGAGAATGATGCTTTCAACAAAGGGCTTATCTATACTCCCCAAGAAGGATTTCTTTATTAGACCATTGCGCTCAAGTGCCCCACTGTCACTCTGCTTTGTCGCTGAACCTCCAATAGCTCTCGATATCTGTTATATGACTCATCCATCCGGCCTTAACATGTTCACGAACTGACATTGTAATATCTTTTGACGAGTGACAGGGCATCAAGCTAAAATTTGAGTCAACCAAACCTTTGCATTGAAAGAATTCTACGATGCCCATAGCCTTGAGTGCCTTCTGTTCCATGCGCGCGCTAGAAATCCTATAAAGATTATGTTGAGCGACTGCGTGTGACCATTGGCTATAAACCTCCATCAGTGTGATGAAAGACAAAAGCTCCAAAAAGTATGTGATGTACAGTAATATAAATGTAACCTTTGATGTCGCTTCCCTGTAATCATTTTTTGTGGCTGCTGTGGAAGAGGCCGATGGGCAGAATCAGCAATAGGGGATTGAGAAGCATTATACGAGAGAAAAGGCATTGCCAAAAGAACGGTGTGGTTCTGTTTCTTGTTATAACTATAGGATCGCTCTAGGTGCAGATCAGATGGGGGTAATCCTTGGTATTTGGGATAACAGTATAAATCCAGAGAATAAGAACGATGGGAGGAAGGGATTAGGAGAGAGGTGGATGCACATACCAGGGGGCTTGATGATCTCGAAATGTATGTTGCCGCGATGATGTAGACGGGCGGCCGGTGGGTCCATCCTGCCGGCCGGGCAGCCCTTCCCTCGTGATCCGGGCGAGTGGTCACGGAGGTGGAGTGGCTGCTGAGCGGTGAACCTCATACCTTGAGCCGTTGGCCCCACCTCCTCTTTATAGAGAGGCTGTGACGAGGGCCCACCAGCCACATCTTGGGGGCGGGTATCCCCGATCGAGGACCGCGGTCAAAGGGGCGATCTCAACGTTGGGTTGGGGCGGTGAGATCAATTCTAACATTCTCCCCTTGATCTCATCATATACATTACCATTTACTTCTTTCTTATTCAATACAAATTGGTGTATAGAATTGCTTGCTTGATGCGCCACGGCCAATGCCCGATGGACTCAGCGGCTACAATACGCGTCTGCTGTTTTTGAAGCGAGCTTCTAACTTTAACAATGGGCCCTTTAGTGTCGAAATCATAGGCTATACCATTAACCCATGTCGAATCAGTGGTGTTCTCTAAAGCGCCTGGGTGTAGTAAGCCTTTTTGGTGAGCAGGATCCTGTCGAAAGTACCAACTTTTTCGCTCACATGCTCAATACTTTTTGTTCCTTATATGATCCAATACTTTTTAGCCCATGACTTCGGACTTTTCTCCTCCTCTACAACATATAACTTTTGTGTCAATGTGTTTGGCGGCAGCACACTTGACCCCGTTGTCATAGGAGTAAAAAGCAGCTTAAATGGTTAATGCTGTTGTCAACCAGTATCAAATCCGGGTAAAATTCTGATTACCTTTGGCCTGTCCACACGAAGCCTCAACAAGTTATATCATGCGATGCATCATCGTGACATCACAAAGCTGCTTTCATTGGAGCTTTTCCACAACAGCAGACTCAATCGCGAAAGTGTCGCTGACTCAGTGTGGAATTCGCGCGACATCTCGCCAAATCTCAACACATTTAGAAATCCACAACTATATATATGAGAGTACTTGTTCTACAACACTCGATCACGAGGCTTTCAGTACTGACAAAATTGCAATACATTCTTAACTTCATTCGTGATCTATATCCGACTGGACTTACGCCATATATATCGGATATGTGAGAACTCACGTAGGGTAATGGCATACTTGTGCTTTCTATTAAGCTTTCCAACGGCCCGAGAAGCATGTGGTACCACATATTTTCAGTTGACTCTACCATCACATTCATTCAGCAGGAACACTAAGGTTCCCAAATCCATTACCCTTTGACTATAAAGAACATGCATAGGTTTTATTTCATGCATGCTTTATTTCTTTAGAACCTTTTCTAAGTATGCCTTTGCAAGCAGGTACCTACACTTTTCTTACTCGTCTCGGTGAATTTTCACTTCTTATTATGAGAGACATTTCACCAAGACCATTCTTGTTGAAATCTAGAGGACTACTTCTCTCTTTAATAGTAGATTAGCACCACTACTAGCAAGCAGGTGCTATCCACATGTAGGATTAGGAAAATAAATTTTCCATTCTTAAACTTCTACATATCACATGTAGTCCATCTCATTCTCTTTTAACCCAAATATTACGTCATGACTTTTCAACTTTAAAACTCTACTTTCTAGAGACTTTGACTCTAACCTTTAAATCCATTTCTTTAGGCTTAGAGCATCCTCATATGTTCTTTTTACTCCCACGACAAAACTATTAGGTTGTGCCATGTATTCATTTTCATAGAAATTTCAAGTTAGGGGAATGCTACGCCTTTACATCCATATGATGTAATTCAAAACCATAATGTGCCATTAACTTTCCTCACCGTAATCAATTCATTCTCATCATATAGCTGCTCTCACCACAAGTGACGATTTATATATATATCTCGTAGTCCTTTTGAGTCACATTGCGTCTTGTAGACCCATTATAGCTCAATACTTGTTGGCTCCATTAGAAATTACGCCTTCTAGATTTCCAAATATCGTCGCCGGGATTCTTTAATTTCATAACTTTTTGCCATTTAGACAAGAAGTGAGTACCTTCCCATGGCTCTTTAGACAAGATAGAGATCATCCTTCATTTCAATTTCTTTAACATAAGGCTTTATAGTCACTACGAGAAAAACTATTTTTCTCAATCTTTGGAGACCTTTCTGTCCTTAGCTAGTGGCACTTCTTTTAATGTGCGTTGTTGCTTTGCTCTATGTGCACAAAAGGCAATTAATTCTATAAGGTCCATATGCTAGGATTCTTGTACTACTCATATACAACAATAACAAGATGATACCAAAAACTTTACATACCATGCTCCCCAGATTGCACTCCATCTTCTAAAAAGATAGTAGTATCTTCACTTTTTCTTATTTGGGTTGATCCGTTAGACTCCATATGACGCCATAAAACACCACTTAATAACTTTTAGAAACTTTTCCAGTATACTCATCTTCCTTTCGAACGTATTAAAAGTCTAGGAATTTAGGCATTACACTTTGCTTAGGGGTAAGACTATTATGGCCAGATTTGCACTCCCTCAACAATCACAACCATCTTTCATATAGATCACTCTTGTACTCAATGTACATTTTACATCCACATTATCACGAACTATAGAGAGAGAGTATCTTTCTTAATGCGTCTTTTCTTTTTCACATCTTTTTGAATTTATCTCATAGGCTACTCCCTCGAGATGTGAGCATGAACTTTTCTACACAATACCTGAAACTATCAAACTCTCTTGTGAGAAGGAGTGAAACATTGATTACTTATTCTCATCCCACATGATTATGTCATGTAGAATAAAATTAATTCACAATTCATATGGGAGTACTTTTTCCTGCGTTTCACTCTTCAAGAACTTACCAAAAGTCCTTTTATTATCAATACTTTTTGCAAGTCACACTCGCCGACGTTTATTTATTCTTGCTCGGGAGGTTCGCACATAACTTTCTTTTCACTTTACACTCATGAAGTGCTTAATGTCAATTCTAGGATAGCACAAGAGCTACCCATACTCTGCGCCATGCGAGATAGGCATTACGCTAACTTTTGACCTGTAACGTGCAAGAGTAAGCATTGTGCCAACTTTACCGCCATGCTGAATATTATCACAACTTTTTCGCACCATGCTGAAATAATTTCGTTCTCGAAGGGACATCAATGCCGGGGATTGGCCTCATCAAAATTCGCAGTAGGCAAATCCGAATTACTGCAGCCCAACATACATGCTTAATCCAGCGTTGGTCAAATTAAACACGAATGTGATCTTTACAACTCTTATCATAAAAGACTGAAAGCTGAAAATACATTCTTTCATTGATAGTACATGAAAACACTTTCACCAAACTGAACTTTAATATATCAGCTTTGGCGCCATTGGCGACTCTTTATTCATTGCTTTATCATCTTTTCGAGTCATAAAATGACCAGCTCGTTTTCTTTCAGCGGCCTTTCAAGAATCAAAAACATAAAAGATCATTGTGCGTGAATATTCAACGATAGTCAGCAATATGTGAGCATGAAATTAACCCCAGGCCGATCTAGTTAAGACATAGCGATTAAACTTTTAAATATCTTTAATCACGTATTCTATATCGCAGATCAAGGCGTAAATAGAATAGCTTTATCATTCTTTGTACATCAATTCCACATCACCGTTGAAGCAGATAGAATAAAATGTATGAAACACACACACATTTTAAAACATATAACTCATTCTTCTACATTAACTCCACATCACCAAGTTGGGCAGGAAATGGAATAAATGTCTAGAAACTCAATAATCTTGAAAGCATATATTCACTCCTCACAATTAGAGGATGATCAATTTCAATGTATGCGTGAAACATTAAGGTACTTTTTCCTTTTAT